>JARVZY010009385.1:0-27502 GCA_030686995.1 Artemisia argyi
TATCTGGGTCTATTGTTTGGTCAATCGCTTGGAGGACGCTTGGATAGAGCATGTGGTGCATGTCATTACATCTTTAAAGAAGGTGACCTTTCTTATTTATATAGGGATCATTACATTCTGCATGTATCGTGTGCTCTGTTTTTGCCCAAGACTATCAGGCATAAGTATGACGAGCACTCGTTGAAGCTAAGTTACACCCCAGTTGAGAACTATAAGGGTCAATACTTTTGTGATGTTTGTGAGGAGGATCTTAATCCTACAAAGTGGTTCTATCATTGTTCAGAGTGTTCCCAATCAATACATCCTGATTGTGCTCCGTTAATACTCAAGTCGGAACAAGGTGTTAATTCTTCCCATGATGAACTTGTTTATAAGTTCATTAATATAAAGTTTGGTGATGTACATAATACTGAAGATCACGAGCATCCAATGTCATTTGTTGCGGGAACCAATATCGACGGTGATTGCACCAAATGTGGGATTGAGTTGCAATCCAAGTTCATCCTCAAGTGCTAACGGTGCAAGTTTGCTATCCATAGCTATTGCGAGTGTTCAATTACTACATCTGAGAAGCAAGAACTTGTAGAGATGTTCCGTAATCTTGAAAAGAAACGTGAACCTAAGAGAAAGCCCCAACCTCCAAGAGTTGTGACTTTCTATCCAAAGATAATTACGAGACCTGTAATTGGAGAATGTAGCACTCTCGATAACAACCCTAACTATAGGTGAAACTACTATGGGAATTCAGTTTACTTTTGGTCCAAAATTTTCGTTGCTAAAAACCTCAGGGTTTTGTTTTAGGCAAGGGTTTAGAAAATAATTGTATCATACTTGTTGTACTTATTTAAGCAATAAAAATCATTCGTTTGTTTTCTTTTGTGGTATCTGTCACAGATATGAGTACTATTGTAGCGTGAGATCCATGAAGAACCAATACATGTTATAGAATCTATCAACCAATCATAGCCACTCATTTATATTTTTCATTTTTTTTTCAAAACAACATATCTTGTAAACGGTAAATCTTCAAGCTACAAAAAAAATACCATCGCGACGAGAATTAAATCATCTTTCTATAGATATGCATTGTTACATACTTTCGACGAATTTTTTTTTTTTTTTTTTTTTTTTTTTTTTTTTTTTTTTTTTTCGCCCAGAAAGAATCATATATGATTCTTATAAATCAAATATGATTTATAAAAATCATACATGATTCGTAAGAATCATATATGTTTTGTTAAAATCGAATCATATATGATTCTTACGAATCATATATGATTTTTCTGGGCGAAAAAAAAATGTTCATCGAAAAAAAATTCGTTGAAAGTATATAACAATGCATGTCTATAGAAAGATAATTTAATTCTCGTCGCGATGGTATTTTTTTGTAGCTTGACGATTTACGGTTTGCGAAATATTTAAGTTTTAAAAAAAGGGTGGAAGTTTATTTTTTTGTTTTGATAAAAAAAATGAGTGGCTAAGATTGCTTGATGAATTCTATGGTAAAAGTTAGATCTATAAATAAATTTTGGCTTGTAGCGTCATTGTCACTCTTTGATCACGATTAGTCAAGGTTAGATATGGAAGTTCTACCAGTTTCTCCAACATTATTGGTGTAGATCATAATCAAAGCTGAAATAAGGTTAATTATACTATATTATAAACCCCAGGCATGCTCTTACAAAGAAACACGTGTACAGTTAATGTGCACAGTAAATAATTACGGATGTTATACGGGCCTTTTTGTGGTCCTCATTTGTTGTTTGTCAAAGGGTGTACTACCCAACTGTTGGTAGTGGGCATTGTGTGCAACACCCATTGGCTACAAGGGACTAAACCCATACCGTTTTGCATCTACAGTCACGTAAGAGCACTGTAGATGTTCCTATTAAATCCCGTAATACAAATGTAATCACCCCATTTTTTTATCCTATCTAGTAGTACATGTGGCTGGTATTATTACCATGTAAAACTGCCCACAGATTTCTTATACTTTATCAAATACCACCAAAACTTATCCTAATCTTTGTCAACCATATCCTCCATTGCTGCTTGGTGAAAACCAGTAAGAAACAAAAAAAATTACAGAATCTTTGCTTTCCACATGTTTCGTACACATCTGCTTTGTCTTTCTTGCATGCTATATAGTTTTCCTTTGTTTTTTTTACACTTCTTTTGTTCATTTGGCCTTCTCTTCATGCAGGTTTCCATATTCACAACACTTGATCTGCTGCGTCTTCTTTGTCCAGGTACCTGCAAATTGTGGCTGCTTTTATTTTTTTTCTTTTGTTAATTTGTTCCTGCATTTAATATGTTTTAAGATTCTACATTCTTTACTAATTGTTTCAATATGCATATATTAAAAAAAACAAGTTTTTTGAACCCTACTACTCAACAACATTTATTGCATACTAATGATGAACATTTATTGCATATATCATTAAATGTATTGAACTTTGTGTTGAAATATTGTGTCTATTATATATTTACAACTAGCTTATAGACCCGTTGACACCGGGTAATTTTTTAAAGAAATAGAGAAAATAAGATGATAAGAAAAAGAATAACGTAAACTTATTCCATTTAAAATATGAAACAAAGAATGAGACAATGCGTCCATTATAAGATAAAAAATTGCTTAAGTTACAATTACACTAACAAACTTCCAAGCTTGGAGTCTCCAAAAATTGATTGTCTTGAGTAGCAAAAGATGTGTGTGAGCGCCTATCAATTTACAACAATAACGTTGGAAAATCTAAAATAGATTGACTTGAACATAAAATGATGTTTGTGAGTGCCTATCGATTCAAAACCCAATTCTTGACATGATGATAGACCTTCAAGTACTTCTCTACATGTAGACTTTTTCCTATGTATATGATCAATTTTTAATCTTTTATTAGTTTAATTGGTGTAGAATAGTGAGATGACTATATGACACAATTTTTAAGTTATGTGATGCATTTAATTAGTATCTTATGGAGCATATGAATAGTATAATCAAGTTCATGTTTGCCGAATTACTGTAAATGTGAATGAGATAGTAAGGAAACAACTAATGAAATATTAATGAACCAAGTAATGTAAACTTGTTACATTAACATTCGACATCAACAATTCGATAGTAAGGGAATTAAAAGTTCATACATTCATAAAAAGCTAATAATGAAATTTTGGAGATTTCTCCGAGTCAAATATGTGCATTTTCGTAATCAAGGGCATCAAACTCTCCTCGTCACTGTAAAATGCCACATCAGTCGAATCCTCTTCAACTAAACCAACGCGCGCCTTGGACGGAGCATATTCCTTCTCATTTTTAGCAATTTGAAGCAAACTTTGTTTGTTTGCTACTTTCTTTTTTTTCGGACATCCACCACTCGTACCACTCATTAACATCCCATTTTCCTTGTTTTTCAAATTTTAAAACCTTATCTTGTTTGTTACCAGTAAATAATAGACGATCATCAATGCATAAAACTGAAAATATGTATATCAGATTAACCCTTGAATGCTAAAATTAGTTGCAACTGTTGTTCAAACGAATGTATAAGTGTTATACATACCTTTACTTGATTCTTTAACGGTTGAAGTTTTTCTTTCAAAACGTGTTTTCCTGAAATCTAAGAAGCATTAGTTAAATCAGATACAAAAGTTGCTGCAACAAATCTGATTTGAGTGTTTACGTGTTCGAAAGTTACTTACTTTAACTGTTTCTTCCTGACTGTTTCCTTGTCGTTAACCATCTGAGAAACACATCTGCTTCTCTTTTTGTTTCCAGACAATACTTATGAATATCAGTTGCAGGTTTTTGTTTAAAAATTGTATAAAAAAATGTTTTTTTATTTGTGATTCATGAAAATGGCTTTAAAAAGGGATATGGAAAACCAAAAGTCCTATGTTTAATGCAAAATTGAGTTCATATTTACTTGTCACGATGTGAATTGAAATAGTATAAGGGAATTTTGGAAGTCCCATTCTCATGTAATGTTTTTCTTTTGAAATCTTAAATGGTAATAAACATTGTAATTGGTTCCAAGATGTTTAATTAAAATTTGAAATTATACTAAACATTACCAAAGTAATTGTTTCATAGGAGGTATCAAATCCACAAATTTATACATATTATATTTCACACAAAGATTGACCAGTGTATTCTCTTCTATCATACCCGTTTCTATTCTCATACCCACGGGCAAACCATATATGCAATTTGTATCAAAAAAGC
Source organism: Artemisia argyi (assembly GCA_030686995.1). Lineage (NCBI taxonomy): Eukaryota > Viridiplantae > Streptophyta > Magnoliopsida > Asterales > Asteraceae > Artemisia > Artemisia argyi. Next base: position 4,226 of record JARVZY010009385.1, read on the forward strand.
TGGTGAGAATTTTTTTTATTCAACTAAAATTCTCTCCTTTTTATCTTTTAAATTTGGTACTCATAATGAGCTACATTCATTGATTTTCACATTTTGTATTATATATTTATTGGACACAATGAACATATCAATAAGTTTGCCTAAGTTATCAATATCGCATCTTCTCAGTTGCAATAAAGCATTCCATTGACTTTATAAAACTATGATAAGGTATTTAAAAAAGTCACCATTAACGTTATTACCCCTTCCATAATTTTGTTAGTGAACAAAAGTTAAGATTATGAAGGCTAATTATTTATTCCCTGACAAAATAAGAGTTGACAGTAAGAAAAAAGACCAACAAAAATATGCATAATACAATTATATTTTGGGTAACAGGGACGGTACCAGACAAAATTTACAAATCATAAAACACATTACACATTTAGATACTCGATGAAAAAACCATGTATAAGCATATGTTGAAACAAAAGTGACAACCACTAACCAAACTAAGAACAAATGACCAAATGACATAATATAAAACAACCACAACCACAATCCTCCAAAAGAATTGATCATATGCATCTTATAATCGCCAAAAAAAATCCTCATGCATCATACCCCTTCTTTTGTCGAGTTATCATACACCAGCTACTTGACTATACCATAGATGAATCACCACCTGCAATTAACAAAGATGAAATATACTATCTGAGATCTAATAAAGCCGCACCAAATCAGATGTATATGTCACAAACAAACAAAATGATTAAATTTAAAAGCACCACTACTTAATAATAGGTTTTCAGTTTCAATCAAGCATCCAATCCAAACCATCATCCCTATCACCTACTAACTCAATTCAAAATCTTTGTCTTTAGTGGCTAACTTCATATAAAAATACATCTAATTAAACATAAGTAAGATTTGATTAAACTGATCAATTACATTCTAGTTATTACTAAACTTAATCAAATCCAATGAAGATTCACTAAAAAGCTACAATGATGCAGAATACATGACACCTACAGTCAGATATATCTACCACTTTGTACTCGAGAAGTTAAGACAACTTTCAGAAACTAATATTGACTTTGTAGCACCTATCGAACTTGGAAAAATACATATCATAAAGTTCGAATTTTACTAAAACCAAATGATCACACTAATTGTTATATATATGAAATCCTAGTTTCAGTTTAGTTTTCGTGCTAATCATTAGCAATTTGTTTAATTGCACTACCATTATCTTGTTCAGGATTTTAAATTTTTTAAAATCATCATCTTGAAAAAGCAATGTTATTTAGCCCTATCTCTCTGCCGAAGAATTTGAGGCATTACTCGTGGTGACAAACGAGGTCTTCTACAAGATACCGAAATGGAAGCAAGACATGATGAAAAAAAAAAGTTGATCTATTCTAGGAATTGAAACGAGGGTAAACAATAAGATTTATTCTTTCAATTCTTAGTTTCTCATTGTGTTTGTATTTCTGATTATTCTAGGAGTTAGTATGGGTTGTCTAAAAGCCCTGAGCCCCTGAGTAAAGAGTGATTTTTTGCCTCTCTTTTGCTGCTGCAACTGTTATGTTACGCTATGTAAGATTGTTAGATTTGGTTGGTGTTATGTATCTCGGTTTGAGTTTGTTTGTGTTCTTTATTTATTGTTGAAAGAGACTGTAAATGGTGACTCGTTTGTATTTAAGAACTCAGATATTTTGGGTTTAAAGAGTTTGTTGTTTATCTTTTTTGTGTTGGCAGACCGCAGACATTACTCTATACTAGAACGGTACCCGCGCAATGCGGCGGCGGGTACCTGTGACTATCTTTTGCGTTATTCGGTTATACATTTACTTGTTTTTATGCTTTATAAGTAGAGATAGTTAAGATGGTTAAGCCAAATAATTTTAGTTTGAACAACCAACCCTGCTTCCTAACAAACTTACTAACCACCTTGCTTCGTAACCAATTAATTTTGAAATCCTTCTATAATAAGCAATAAAAAGTCCGAATTTGAAGCATTTCTAATTATAGAATACTACCAAATGTATTATATAGTAGTATAGATATACATTTAGCAAAGTTGCTAGGGGGCAAGTTGTTTTTTGCTACTGCCACACCCAATAGGGGTGGAATGAACAGTACCTAACGGTCGTTAGTTAACGGCCATTATCTACTAACGGTCGTTCATGACTAACTTTGCCACGAAACGCGAAAAAATTACAAAAATAGTCCTTAGGGTTATCGCTCCGTTACAGAGTTAATCCCTCGCGCTCTGCGGCGGAATGCAACGAAAATCAATAATTTTCATTCAAAAGTCCCACCGCAAAGCACGGGTCTTCACACCTCGTATGCTCTACTGAGAGGAGATTTGCAAGCTGAGGATTAGTGGTTTTCCATACATTTACGTTGTACTAGATGGTTTTCATATGTTTTATTAAAAGTTTTTCCTAAATTATGTGTGTCCGATAATTAGAAAATAATATACAAAGCCGAAGCTCGTAGGTAAATATCATTCCTTCTTCAGCAATGAAGCAAATCCTGAAAATTGATAGACTAATTCTTAGAGCACTCGGTGCAAATCTCGTTGTGGCTCGCCGTGCCACCGTGGCACCCTCGTCGTGCCTCGCCACCACACCGCCCCCCTTTGTTTTTTCTCACCACTTTAACCCTCGTCGTCTGCACAACGAGGGTAATATTTGTAATTTTGTCAGAAAATGTGGCAGTGGATCGTTTTTTCCATTCTTTTCTAAACTTGTAGTTTTAATATCTTTGGATAACCTCTCATTCAGCAAAACCCTTTAAACCTCACACAATCTTTTCATTCAGCAATACCCTTTAAACCTCACCTCATCTCCAAGAGCGGCCGATATCCCAGGAATAAAAACTTCCAGGAACGCATAAGACTCAATGGATAACTTCTCATTCAGCAAAACCCTTTAAACCTCACCTCATCTTGAGGTCGACGCAATACCCTCCTTTTAGGTTGATTGCGCCTCTTGCCCACAAACTCTCTTTCCCTTGAGAGCAGGACGAAGAGGGAAAACGATTTTCTCGCACTGAAATTTAGGAGAGCATCCGGTAGGTTAACCTAGTCAACCTCGCAAATACACTACCTGGCAATCAGGGCAAAAATACAAGTAAGTACACTTAGAAAAAGATGAAAACGATAACAAAAAGTGGAAGTAAAACTCACCAAGGAGCGACGAATCGACTATGAGCTTGCGATAATCGCAACGAGATCCTCCTGTGCGTTATCATTTACAATGGTACATCACTTCATTCCCATAATATCAGTCAAGACATCATCCAGGGCAGTTAAGCAATATGCTCCTTGACATTTGGCTACCAAAACGGCTAGGGTACTCCCCTTTTATAGGAAAAATAAATGGGGGCCCAATGGACATGTGTCCAAATATCCTTAAAAAACATTAAAAGCATGAACCTCATGCAAAACATAACATGCTTCAAAGTGTCAGATTTAAGGCACCAAAATGGCTAACCGACAGCTTGAAACACAAATCGAGTAAAATCTCATAAATCTCTAGTCATGGAAACTCTAAAATGACTAGAAAAGAGATTATTTATGGCCAAGACAAAATCCCAGGCGACGCGAAAATTAAAAAAGCTCAAGCCTGGGATAGGAAAGGCTTGGCAACTACTTAATCTTCACAATAACTCCTAATAGATATCAACATTAAGAACTGTACATGCATTCAATATGCAGCAGTCTCGAAAATGAAAATATTCTCCAAACATAACATTGAACGACCCTAATGTCTCACATATCTAGGCTGGCCAAAAAATAAGTCAGCCTCCCTGGATCCAAATATGTTAAATATGTTACATATCTCTTTAGTGTGAGCTCATCAGCGTATTTCCCTTAAATATGTTAAATACACCAATAAACTGGGGGGACTTTATAGCGTATAGGGCCTTCAGCTTGGCTGACTAAGGCCCATAAACTCTAAACTCGGCCCATACATAAGCCTAATAAGGCCAAAATCCGACAAAAGGCCTGGGAACACATCCTTAGGAAACGCCAAAGACAAAGCATGCCTGTAACAACCATGGTTTTAGCAGGTCAGTTTGACTGATAGTCTTGACTCGGTTGACGTTTGTTTGGTATGTATTAGGTGTATAAAGTGATATATGAGTGATATAGATGAGTTTTAGCACTAAATCCCTTTGCGTAAATGGTTTTATTGTGATTTGGAAAGTTTGGAATTTGGGAAAGTTCATTTTGATCACCTTTATGGTGTAGAAATGACTTGTGTAGTTTTGGTATTTTTGCGTAACGAGGCTTCGTTCAAGTAATTGAGCGTTAGTAAGTTACGTGGGATTTGTTTTTATGAGTTGTATTTCAAAAAAAGTGTGAAATTCTATTTTTGGAAACTTTATTTTGAAAATGATTATTTTCCGGTTTATCGTAAAATTTAGGTTTATCGCGTAAGACGTTAGTTATCGTTATGGTTTGTTATAAAATATCAAAAGTATAAGGTTTTGAGTGTAATAATTTAATTTGATAAAAAAATATATAAATATATATAGGATATATAGAAATCGGCTGAATAGAGAAAAACTAGGGAAAAAGAAACCCAATTTGAGTTCAAATATGACTCTCAGGCCCAAGGAATCCTAGTTCAACCAAAACAAGCCCAACCCCTACCCATATAAACATAACAAATGACCCATACCCCTCTTTTCCTGCAATTTGAAGTCGACACAAGGAGGAAACAAGAAAAAAAATCAGGGTTTCATAATTGTCTAGCAATAATCAAGAATCAAGGTAAAATCTTTAACCCTTATGTGTAATTAATCAATTATTGTTATGATTCATGTAATAATTAATATGATGGAATCTAGGGTTTATATACATCTGTAAATTATTGAATTAAAATATGTTAGGATGATTAGATGTTAATATTATGGGTAATGGTTAAGGGAATTGAGTGTTAAACGTGTTAGATTATGTGTTAGGGTTTGGACAGATTTGTAAGGCTGTAAAGATGTGAGTGTATATAACAGATGGTGATGAGTTAAGTCACGAATTTTAAGTCTAAATTGAAGTATAATGAAAGATCTTTCCAAAAAGTCCAGCCACGATCAATTTTGAGGTCGGGAAGTCGGTCTTTTGATTTTTCTTTGATAAGGTGTCAAAGCTGTCAAACCGGGACAGATTTTGGGTAAAAGTTTGAGGTTGGCATGTGGTTGTAAAAGTGGTATTTTGACTTGGTCTTCTGGAATAGTTAAGTTTTAGGTTATATTAGACTACCACGAAGAGGATTCGCAATAAAAACTTGTGGAAGTAATTATTAAAAATCAAAACTTTTTGGTGTGCGTTCAGATCCGAATTTGAGTAGTTGTCAAGTTTGAATTTTCTATGAGTACTTGTGTGTGTTATTGGTTCATGGCCTTCTGGGATTAGCTTCTATGCTTATGAGAGACCATGGTAAATTTTTGGTGTGAGTTTTTGAGCTTTATTTGTCGTGATTTCATATGAGTGAATGTACTCAAAAATTCTGCGTTTTCTGAGTTTTAGAGTGCAAGGGATTTAGTGAGTATTAGGTTATGGTGGTGGTTAGTATGGTGTCTAGGAGATCCATGGTGGGTCATATGAGTCTTAGACATCCATCATATGAGTATTACATGGGTTGTAGCTTTTAGCTTGACCTTGTGTAATGTGGATTATTTTTGTGTGCTATAGATTGTGAATTGTTTTTGTGGAAGCTGCGGAGTTTAAGGTGAGTTCATAGTCCCATATTTTTACTTTGTTTTAAACTTGGGATGGGAATGATGCTTGTCTTAAATGATTTGATTTACTGTGATTATGTGTGTGGTATTAAAGAGCTTGGACTTATAATGTTATCGTATGCATGCTATGTGTGATTATTTGTTTGTGTGGATGTATATGGGATCCAATTAGGAGGATGTTATCCTATTACTCGCACATGCGACCTAATTGATGTTTGATATGTTTGATGGGATCCAATTAGGAGGATGTTATCCTATTACTCGCGTATGAGTCCTAATTGATGATTATGGGATCGGAGGACACGAGCCGTCCTGTTGTAATGATTATGGGATCGGGGGACACGAGCCGTCCTAATGGTTGCCTTATGAGTGTTGTTGCCTTTATGTGTGATTAATGACATGCAAATGCATGTAGCTATATGATAACTATAATTATTTTGTCCAGCTATATTTTATAATCACAGTGAATTCGGTTGCCTTGCGTGTTGAGTCTAAAACCTATGAATCTCACCAACATTATGTTGACGTTTTAAGCATCATTTTCAGGTGAGCTTTCTAAGGATAAGATAGCAGGATGTGGATAGACGAGACCTTAGTTGCATTTGAAGTGGTTTATCATCTATGTTTGGATTTATGTTTTGTTTTGGATTTTATTTTGTTTATTTTTGGGTATTGTTACAACACTGTGTGTTGGTACACTGCTCTATTTATGTGCATGTAGTTGTTCTCTATGTTGACACCAGGTATTGTGATGATATCCATGAAGTTACACCCGCGCGTTTCCGCCGTGGCGGGGTGTGATAGATTGGTATCAGGGCCTTGGTTATAGAGAATTAGGTGGTTTAACCTAGACTATAGCCTAGGTGTCCTTCATATAGTTGCATTTAGGATCTATGTGTAAGTATAGTATTTTATATGTCTATTTTCCTATATTTATGTGATGTTTTATTGAGTTTTGGATGTATATTCTATCCCCTATACGTAGTATTGTATATATCGACTTTATTATATCATCTTTCGCGTGTAAGATGCATCGTTGGACTACCATTGTCGCTATCGAATGCGAGAGAAGTGGTCGGATAAAGCGGACTAACCGCAGAATCCGAGTTCCCGATAGCATGTATCCATGTTCGGACAAGGAGAGGATGTTTATGGGAAACGTTGGTGGAGAAGAAGTGGAGAGGTTTGGAACCACGATGACTTCTAGAGATGGAGCCATTACCAAATACCCTTGGTAGTGTCCTCACTTCACATAGGAAGGAGATTTGGTTTAGTCTAAACCTCGTGATTTGTATGCGCTTGTGAATTATGTAGAATTGGAAGAAAAGAGTAGAGATGGTTTTGCATGTTGTCGACTACCTCAACATGTAGGAAACATGAATGGATGGTTGAGTAAAGATGAAAGGGAGTTAGGATGAAATGGTGTGGATTCAGATCTAGAGTCCACAGCGAGTAGTAAGTTGAATTGATCTGAGTGGGGAGATAAGTGCGAGAGTGGAGTTGAGCCATTATGCGACGTCTTTTGTTTTGTGTCATGATTTGGAATTTGTATATTGTCTTTTGCCGTCTGGAGCCATGTTGGAGCGTGATTACTCTTGGATATTGGATCGACCTTATCCAAGTAATTTTGATTATAGAGTTTACGTGATCGTTGGAATTGTTCCATGCGAGATGATTGTTTGCGACGTCTTTTGTTTTTGTTTGCATGTTTGTGTGCATGATGTGTTGTTATAGGAGGGAGTACACTTATGAAAGGGGGCATAGATAATTATGGTGGCCAACATAATTATACATGCGTCACAACATAAGGGGACTTGCAAGTATGATGGCATGGATTGCATGGTGTATTAGGTGCTATGTGGTATATGTGCATTATCATTAAGATGTGTGGTTTTGGAAGTAAGTATGCGTGTGGAATAGGCTTATAACTATGTTCGCGAACATAATTATAAGGGTATTACACATGTGGACTTGTGACCATTATTGCATTGATTGATGTTTGTTGTTACATGTTGTGGTAGATGGTATGTGATATCATGTTGGTGATGGCTGTATGGTTAGAGAAGTATTCTCTTAACCATTTGGGCAGTCGTTATATGTTGGGGTGTGTAGGTGGTAAGATTTCATCCTACCTATCATATGTTGATACCTCAATTATCGGTGGGTACTTATGTTGTGGTATTTAAGTTGATTCGTTTGCTAGACGCTCCGTTTGTATACCAAATTCTTTGGTTGGCATTCCTACTCGTACCATGATGGTAAAGATGCCATATTCTTTCTTTTTGACGTCGTGATAGGTGATGGGTAATCGAATTCGTTTTGTTGGATACTGGTTCGTTTCTTTGGTTATTCCTTGCATTCATTCCGCGAATGAATGTTATATTGTTCTTCGGGTATTGTTGGTTCATGACGAGTTGGTGTGGATATTTAATCCCTCATTTACACACACCAATTGAATTTTTTTGACATGTTTCGTGATCTGTCATTATCGGTGTTTTTTTTTCTATGATTTTGGTTTGATCGTTGTACGAAGGAGTCTGTGAGTTCATCGTTTGGTTTGAAATGTATTTGCGTGAGTGTTCACTGGTATGAGGTTCATTTGATAATTATTTTGATTACGTAATTCCTCCATGTCTTTCGCGTTCGTAAAAGAGGTTGAGTTAAAGTCTTTATGGTATTCTAAAATTCGTTTTGGGTATTTCAAGGTCATTTGATGGAATCTAATATTTTTATGGTGAAAATGAAGTGTGGAAAAAAATGGTTATGTTGATGTCTTACATAAAATGGTTTATATATATATATATATAAAATGTATAAGTTTAAGATATGTCTTGTGAAAAACGGTGTTCAATTGTTTTTGGGAAGGTCGAGTACGGGAATAAGAACTATCTATGGTTCTCATTTACCAAACTTGTTATGTAATTAGTTCATCGAGTGTTTCTTTCGTTGAGGTACGCTTGTGGATGTTTTATTGGTACGGGTATTTTATATTTTCTTTGTATGAGTTTCATGAACATTTTATCCATGTCTACTTTTATTGGGGGAAAATTTCTCATTGTGTTTTTCTAGCTTTGATTTTGATGTTCGTTACTTCGTTGGTCGGTAATTTGTACCCCTTTTGAGTTCGTTGATATACGTTTTTGTTCGACCGGTTTTATGGTTCTCGTCGTTTACTTAGGATAGATTGTCGTTTTGATTATCAATTTGTTCGTTGAAGAAGAAGAGGATGTTGCCAAGTTGTTCAAGTGAGAGGTTTAGCTTCAAGATATACGTTCTTCAGATTGCGTGGGCATCGAGGAGGTAGAAGATTCATAAGAGAAACTATGTGATGCATGACTTAGAGTTGGGGAGTAGAACTTGGAGATGATATTTTATGGAGCAAAGAGTGTGGTCTACACAGATCATAAGAATCTTTAGCATATATTTGATAAGAGGTTAATATATGTTGAAGAGAAGTTGGGTGTGGAATTTCTCAGTGATTACAATTGTCTGATTCGCTACCGTTAAGGAAGAGCGGACATCGTGGTAAGAGCGCTAAGCAAGAATGAACGAGTGAAGCTTCGATGTTTGTGAGCAATGATTATGATGATTCGGTTCGGAGTTAAGAGGATGATATTGACAGCCTAGAGAGAGGCTCAAGGATGAGAACATGTAAGAAGAATGATTACTTGGTTTAGACCAGTAAATGGAAAGGAACGAAGATGGAGAAATGTATTGTGCGGACCAGCTATTGGTTTCATTGAGAGGAAGCGTAAGGACATCAATCATGCAAGGTATTTGATACATCCGAGAATGGATAAGACGTATTATTACCTTAGCAAGAGATGTATGGAGGAGTAGGCGAGAATTTTCGCTCGGTGAGTTGGTAATGAGCCATGGGGTGTCGCGTTGATCATCAAGAAACATGATGAAATATTTACTTTGCGATAGTGGTAAACGTGTTATACAGTTTTGAGAACGTGTATGAAGATGAGTACGACTTATCGTTCTTAAATAAATAGACTAAGTGAGCGTACAAATCAGGCGTTGGATGGTATGATGAGAGCATGGGTGTGTTTGATTTTGGGAGGAAGCCGGGGTATACATTTATCCTTAGCTGAGTTCTCCTATATCAACAATTGTCATTCTAGTATTGAGTATGTGTCGTGTGAAAAGTTGTATGGAAGGTAATGTAGCTCATCTGTTCTGTGGGCAAAGGTTGGAACAAGCCAACTAATTGGTCCTGAACTAGAATGAGAGGCTACGAATAAGGTTTTCTGGCTAAGGAAAGACTAAAGGCAGCAAGAGATCGCCAAAAGAGTTATGCGGGTTATTGCCGTAAGCCTTAGAGTTTGGTGTTGGTGATATTGTGAGGTTAAAAGTATCTCCTTGGAAGGGTGTTGTGCGTTTCGGTAAGAAAGGCAAGCTAGCACCGAGATACGTAGAACCATTTGAGATTTACGGAAAGGATTAGATTTGAAACATATCGGTTGAATTTGTCTGAGGAGTGAAGTAGAGTGCATGATACGTTTCACGTATCTAATGGAAAGAAGTGGTTGGCGGATGCTAGTCTGCATGTGCCATTAGATGAATGTAAGGTTGACAAGACTCTTCGTTTTGTCGAGAAACCTGTTGAGATGATGGATCGAGATGTTAAGGGTTTGAAGTGTGGTGAGATAGCGTTGGTAAAGGCATGGTGGGATTCTAAGCGTGGTCCTGAGTTTACTTGGGAATGTGAGGATCCGATGATATTTAAGTACTAAAATTTGTTTGCGGATGTGGTTGCTGAGCAGATCGTTTGTAGTTGGATTTTAGATTGTGGAAGTTAGATGCGGGGTATTCATTAATGTTTATTTTATGGGTATTTGTTATTTGTGAGTGTGTCTTGCGGTTACCATTCGGGTTTTCATTTGGTTCGAGGGTATCGTACCTACCTGTGAGAATTCGTTTGGATCATTGGTATTATTGATCGGGGAGTGTATCTATTTGCGTGTATCGTTGGAGTGACGAAATGTTTTTCTATTGTGTGAATTCGGGTATTTATTCGGTTCACATTTTTGCGATTCTTTCTCTGTGATTTTATGGGGTGGTATTTTTCCGCTTAAAAATCCATAAATTTCCTTTTGCTGTTGTGAGTGGTGACTATAGTAGTTGAAATCTCGGGACGCGATTTCCCTAAGTGGGGATGATGTAACAGCCGTGGTTTTAGCAGGTCGGTTTGACTGATAGTCTTGACTCGGTTGACGTTTGTTTGGTGTGTATTAGGTGTTTGAAGTGATATATGAGTGATATAGGTGAGTTTTAGCACTAAATCCCATTGCGTAAATGGTTTTATTGTGATTTGGAAAGTTTGGAATTTGGGAGAGTTCATTTTGATCACCTTTATGGTGTAGAAATGACTTGTGTAGTTTTGGTGTTTTTGCGTAACGAGGCTTCGTTCAAGTAATTGAGCGTTAGTAAGTTACGTGGGATTTGTTTTTATGAGTTGTATTTCAAAAAAAGTGTGAAACTCTATTTTTGGAAACTTTATTTTGAAAATGATTATTTTCCGGTTTATCGTAAAATTTAGGTTTATCGCGTAAGACGTTAGTTATCGTTATGGGTTGTTATAAAATATCAAAAGTATAAGGTTTTGAGTGTAATAATTTAATTTGATAAAAAATATATAAATATATATAGGATATATAGAAATCGGCTGAATAGAGAAAAACTAGGGAAAAAGAAACCCAATTTGAGTCCAAATATGACTCTCAGGCCAAAGGAATCATAGTTCAACCAAAACAAGCCCAACCCCTACCCATATAAACATAACAAACGACCCATACCCCTCTTTTCCTGCAATTTGAAGTCGACACAAGGAGGAAACAAGAAAAAAAAATTAGGGTTTCATAATTGTCTAGCAATAATCAAGAATCAAGGTAAAATCTTTAACCCTTATGTGTAATTAATCAATTATTGTTATGATTCATGTAATAATTAATATGATGGAATCTAGGGTTTATATACTTCTGTAAATTATTGAATTAAAACATGTTAGGATGATTAGATGTTAATATTATGGGTAATGGTTAAAGGAATTGAGTGTTAAACGCGTTAGATTATGTGTTAGGGTTTGGACAGATTTGTAAGGCTGTAAAGATGTGAGTGTATATAACAGATGGTGATGAGTTAAGTCACGAATTTTAAGTCTAAATTGAAGTATAATGAAAGAGCTTTCCAAAAAGTCCAGCCATGATCAATTTTGAGGTCGGGAAGTCAGTCTTTTGATTTTTCTTTGATAAGGTGTCAAAGCTGTCAAACCGGGACAGATTTTGGGTAAAAGTTTGAGGTTGGCATGTGGTTGTAAAAGTGGTATTTTGACTTGGTCTTCTGGAATAGTTAAGTTTTAGGTTATATTAGACTATCACGAAGATGATTCGCGATAAAAACTTGTGGAAGTAATTATTAAAAATCAAAACTTTTTGGTGTGCGTTCAGATCCGAATTTGAGTAGTTATCAAGTTTGAATTTTCTATGAGTACTTGTGTGTGTTATTGGTTCATGGCCTTCTGGGATTAGCTTCTATGCTTATGAGAGACCATGGTAAATTTTTGGTGTGAGTTGTTGAGCTTTATTTGTCGTGATTTCATGTGAGTGAAAGTACTAAAAAATTCTGCGTTTTCTAAGTTTTAGAGTGCAAGGGATTTAGTGAGTGTTAGGTTATGGTGGTGGTTAGTATGGTGTCTAGGAGATCTATGGTGGGTCATATGAGTCTTAGACATCCATCATATGAGTATTACATGGGTTGTAGCTTTTAGCTTGACCTTGTGTAATGTGGATTATTTTTGTGTGCTATAGATTGTGAATTGTTTTTGTGGAAGCTGCGGAGTTTAAGGTGAGTTCATAGTCCCATATTTTTACTTTGTTTTAAACTTGGGATGGGAATGATGCTTGTCTTAAATGATTTGATTTACTGTGATTATGTGTGTGGTATTAAAGAGCTTGGACTTATAATGTTATCGTATGCATGCTATGTGTGATTATTTGTTTGTGTGGATGTATATGGGATCCAATTAGGAGGATGTTATCCTATTACTCGCACATGCGACCTAATTGATGTTTGATATGTTTGATGGGATCCAATTAGGAGGATGTTATCCTGTTACTCGCGTATGAGTCCTAATTGATGATTATGGGATCGGAGGACACGAGCCGTCCTGTTGTAATGATTATGGAATCGGGGGACACGAGCCGTCCTAATGGTTGCCTTATGAGTGTTGTTGCCTTTATGTGTGATTAATGACATGCAAATGCATGTAGCTATATGATAACTATAATTATTTTGTCCAGCTATATTTTATAATCACAGTGAATTCAGTTGCCTTGCGTGTTGAGTCTAAAACCTATGAATCTCACCAACATTATATTGACGTTTTAAGCATCATTTTCAGGTGAGCTTTCTAAGGATAAGATAGCAGGATGTGGATAGACGAGACCTTAGTTGCATTTGAAGTGGTTTATCATCTATGTTTGGATTTATGTTTTGTTTTGGATTTTATTTTGTTTATTTTTGGGTATTGTTACAACACTGTGTGTTGGTACACTGCTCTATTTATGTGCATGTAGTTGTTCTCTATGTTGACACCAGGTGTTGTGATGATATCCATGAAGTTACACCCGCGCGTTTCCGCCGTGGCGGGGTGTGATAATGCCTGACGAACGCGTCTAGGCATATGGTACACCTGAAGATCTAGTTAGGACCGTTAGGACAAGCACAACGTGCTCTCCTCAATCCTTCTCTCAATGATCACCACGTGTACCATCAGATTGCCTTTATGGGTTCTCACAGCCCTAAGGACCTCCTATAAATACTCGACCATTTCCTCGAAATGGTTCAAGCTACGCTCAAGCAATTCTCACCAGGTCAGCTCTGATAACTCTCCACCCAAGTCGATTATCCTCTCGGGTAATTGACATATACGTACTGAGTCGACTCGTGACTCTGGTTACATTCAAGGATTCTTACCGAATGTATAAACAAAAAGATCGACCACCCCAAACTCTCAATACGTACCTTATGTAAACAATATTCAACAATTATTTTTTCAACTCTTTCACTAAATGTCAAAAAAAAAAAAAAAAAAAAAAAAAAAAAAAAAAACCCTCAATAAGTTTGCAATCATTTATTTTAACCAAATGATAAGGACCTTCTAACTAACTTAATGTCTTACACTATTTAGTTACAAATTTGTTTTTACCTTAACTTTCTTTTTATTGTCGTATATGTCGTATTTCTTATATTCATATTTTCTTTTCATCAAAAACTCCATTTGTTGAGTTAGGATCAAATAAAAAGAAAAATTAAAATAAGAAAAATAAGAAGAAACCACAACCACACATTATAGATGCATTTACAAAAATGGATGCATTTTCTTTCAAATTTCCATTTCAAATTAAAATGCGTGACTATAATTATTTCTTACCCTCCTCATTTTAATTATTCTTCTTATTGGATCTCTTGAATAATGAGCGAGTACATCTTAACCCCGTAATATTATCATCATTTATCACAGAAAACATATAAACAAAAATATTACTCACTCAAAATTTTAATTACAAGGTATCCACCGTCCCGGTTCATGCTAGTTTACTCTAATTATTGATTAACACAATTAATTAGTTAAATATGTGATTTGTTGGTACTTGGTTTGGTAGTAGTTGGTGGGGCTCCAATGAACCTAATGGCGACAACTACTCCGGCAACCACCTCCATCATCACCAGAAAAAGTACTCTCCTCAGCCGCCAACCCACCTTTTCAACACCCAAAAACAGAATCTTATTCAGTTTGACCGGTCAACGTTTCGTTAAATCCAACTTAAACTACCACCAACGGCCGTCTTTATCAGTACTTGTTAAAGCAGCTTACTCCGGTGGTCAGCCTAGTTCTAACTCAGGTTAGTTATAACTAACTGCTGTTCAAATATTATATAAATGTGTATCTTTATATGTTTTATGTTTATGTTTATGTAATGTAGGATTTTTTTTTTTTTTTTTTTTTTTTTTTTTTTTTTTTTTTTTTTTTAATTTTTTTTAACTGTAGTAATTCGGAAAAGATTAAAAAAAAAAAGTACCATCACATGTAAAATGATCTGACTTTAATGAAAAAATAGAGGCACAATGTTAGGGACCGGGTGCATTTCCAAAATTTGATATTTTACCGAAAATATGCGCTACAACATATAATTCTGTCGGGTCCCGTGATACCACGGGATACCCCCTAGTCCCACCCATGGTTGAGAAAATAAGTTTGATCGTATATGATTTGACGAGGAAGGGGCAAAGTGAAGGTATTTTAATGAAACTAGATTTGTTGACTCGTTGGATACAAAGATTGACTTAGCATTGGAAGTTTGATTTTTGTAAGTGTTTTTGGGAAAATTTTATATTTGTGTATTTCCGTTTTGTTTGACCATTGAAGTTCTCATGGTGTAGAAATGTCTTCGACCACATTTGCAAGTTTAATCAATTATTAGTATGAGGACACACGAACTGTCGTTTATTGTCCAATGGGCTGATCTAACCGGTTGTTTTTGTTATTTAAGGGTAATTAGATACTTTCATGGAGATATCTGTAGTTGTTAACACATAAAGTTGTAGTTTTGTAGTTTAAGATTTAAATTGTTGCCAGTATATTGAGCTGAAATTTGCCTGTTGCAATCATCCACATAATAGTACTAACTAGAAAGTCTTACCTCTGACATGAGATATTGAATAATGTTATAATCTTTACCAATACCAGCATGTCTTTCTAACTTAGCCTTAAGAGTGTTGCGACTATATAAGAGTACTCAACTAGATGTGCAGAAACAAAGATAAAGTAGCATAAAACCCATTGACGAAAATTATATTTGTTAAAACATTCCCCATTACGGACATATTTCAGGTGATACCGTGATATTATCGTTGGGATTTGAGCATCAGAATTAGATGTTTATATTCATGTTTGACTTTTAAGATCCACTTGATTTTGATATACTTATGCATATGTTTGCAGGGGAAGGTGTTGAAAATTTGGTAATCATAGGTTCAGGTCCTGCTGGTTACACAGCAGCAATCTATGCAGGTCGTGCTAATTTAAAGCCTGTAGTCTTTGAAGGATATCAGGTAGGCGGTGTCCCTGGTGGACAATTGATGACTACCACAGATGTCGAAAATTTTCCAGGCTTTCCAGAAGGTATCAGTGGCCCTGATTTAATGGATAGGTAACTTATCGTTTTAAGTAACTTCATTTATTTTTCATCAAAGATTCTCATTGAAGTAAGGAGATTAAAATCTGTTTTTTGATCGTAATTAGGATGCGGGCTCAAGCTGAGCGTTGGGGTGCAGAGCTTTATCAAGAAGATGTGGAATTTATTGATGTGAATACTAGTCCTTTTACTGTACAAAGTAGTGACCGTAAGGTAAAGTGCAATAGTATAATAGTGGCTACAGGAGCAACGGCCAAACGCCTCAAATTACCTCGTGAAGAAGAATTTTGGAGTAGGGGAATTAGTGCATGTGCAATATGTGACGGAGCTTCACCACTTTTCAAGGGTCAAGTTCTTGCTGTTGTTGGAGGAGGTGATACAGCAACAGAAGAAGCAATATATTTAACCAAATATGCTAGCCATGTACATTTACTTGTACGCAAAGATCAATTAAGGGCATCAAGAGCTATGCAAGATAGGTTAGTTTTATATTACTAAATTAGTAATGATATATTGCTTTTTTGATTACGGCGAATGTTACAGAGTTGTTGATAATCCAAATATCACGGTGCATTTCAACACAGAGACGGTTGATGTGGTGAGCAATACGAAAGGGCAGATGTCTGGTATATTGATTAGAAGACTTGATACAGGAGAGGAATTGGTACTTGAGGCTAAAGGATTATTTTATGCAATCGGTCATTCTCCAAACAGCCAATTGCTCGGAGGACAAGTTGATCGTGATGATACGGGGTATATCGTGGTGGAGGAAGGTACTGCAAAGACTTCCGCTCAAGGGGTTTTTGCTGCTGGAGACGTTCAGGTGAATTAATGATACCGTTATAACTTCACGTCTTTCTATTTAACTATTCACCTTTTTTTTATTTATTTATTATTATTATTATTATTTTTTTTTTCATGTATCCAAAATTGTCGACATTTTTATAGGACCATGAATGGAGGCAAGCCATAACTGCAGCTGGATCAGGATGCATTGCTGCATTATCAGTTGAGAGATATCTTGCTAGCAATAACCTTCTTGTTGAATTTCATCAGGTACTTTTAATATTTAATCCAGGCTATTTGGGTTTTATATTTCCAGTAACAAAAGAATCTTTCACTTCTTTATACATTTAAACCTAACTCTCCATTTTCATCTTTTTCACAGCCCCATCCTGAAGAAGCTAAAAGCGAGCTCGGACAAAGAGACGAGAATGAAGGCTTTGACATTACACTTACCAAGCACAAGGGTCAGGTATCTATCTACTAAGGTTTTATGCTCGTCTAAGTCTTCGCCAATTATATGCAACATATGGTCATTTTCTCTTGGGTACATGCTTATCTATATTTCTCCTTCCACAGTATGCAGTGCGTAAATTGTACCATGAAAGTCCCAGGCTCATTTGTGTGTTATATACAGCACCATCCTGTGGTCCATGTAGGACCTTGAAGCCCATTCTCAGCAAGGTAATGTTCCTCGTTTCTGATAATGTATGTAAAATAGGTAAATATGTGCATATTGGATTGGCATAGAATTAGGAGATAATTGATATTGTTTCCATGGTTACTTTCTTTGTAAATATACCAGCATACTAAATTGTAAATATCGATTAATGACAGGTGATAGATGAGTTTGACCGAAATGTCCACTTTGTTGAGATTGATATAGAAGAAGATGCAGAAATTGCAGAGGCAGCAAATATCATGGGTACACCATGTGTACAATTCTTTAAGCATAAAGAAATGATCAGGTTGGCAAATCTGTTCTTTTATTTTGGCTTTTTTATTCTATATCTTCTATAATATCAAAGTGTTGTAAATCTGTTCATCTAAACATTTTATGCTTGAATTCTGAGTTACTTGCATGATTGCATCCATGAATGAATATGCAGGAGTGTATCAGGGGTCAAAATGAAGAAAGAGTACAGAGAATTTATAGAAGCAAACAAGTAAGCTTTGGACCAAATTGTGATTTGTTTTTGCATGTAAACTTTTTTGAAATCAGTTAACACTGTTTGCCGTCTGTCTAAATAACTGTACAATTTTGGAATAGTTTAACTCATTATGATGAATACTTGAGAGTGGTGAGAAATGACAAGCAGTTGAATTCTTTGAGTTTCATATGGAAAATTGTTTGCAACCTCCAAACGTAAAGCTAGTTCATACAGTAGCTTAAAAAAGATTCAAGCTTTCGTATGAATCTCTTTTGAGATCCATGTATGCTTTTTGACTTATGAGAGTTTGGATTGTTGTAAACGTGTCAATTAGTCGGGTTTTTGAAGGTTTTAAAACTAATTAGGCTTTTGGTTATTTAGGATCAGATTTATCGGGTTTGTAGAAATGAGCATGAAGTTGGGAAAATTGCGGTTATTGATGATGAATGTAATTATTTTAGCTTTTATCAATTGGTTTACATATTGTGCAGTTGTTTGGATATGTGTTTATGTGATTATTATTATTATTCATAAACTCGAATTAGAAATAACCCGAGGCCAGGACATAAGGATTGTGAGCTCACTTTTATAGTTTTACAGCAATTCTTTACCTAATTGGTTTTGTCAAACACTCTAAGCTGATAGTTCATTAAACAGCCCCACGAGTCATAACGCCACAAACTGCTATGGAAGAAGCTATATAACTCCACTAAAGTACTGAACTGCCTTTAGGACCATGAAACACTGGAATCTGTGTATTGTCACCCAAGTACTCCATGTCTTCCATTCTAAATTAAAGTTTTGTTCATATATAATAAAATTGATAGTGTTAGATGTGGTCATGGTGATGGTATGCGCATTAGTGCTTGGATCATGTGAGGGTAGAATAATCTTGTGTAATTGGCAGACAGAAATTAAAATGGTGTTTATAATGTGGTGGAGGGAGACATGGATTAGTTGCTACCCACCCCTTTGGCAATATTTGTTCCCTTATTCTCTCAGCCTCCAATATGATTCTGAATGCAAACCTATCTATCAACAGTTTGAAAATCAACAAACAAAATTTAATGTTATTGTTACATTTTTTGTTTTTGGGAATACTACATTTATAGAATAACACATGTGCATTATACAACAAGGTGTATATAGTTTACAGGCTTTGGTTCCGTTGAGAAGATTTTTAGATTAAGAAGATTGAGAAGTAATCGTGGCCATTGATATCTCTTAATTATTAAAGATTTTACCAATTACTTATTAAGGGGCCGTTTGGTTCGTTGATAGGAATCACAATCGGTATGAGTTTGATAGTAGTGGTTGACCCTCAAGAATGATAGACTCATACCTAGGTCCCTTGCCTCCTTTAATGTATGGCAAATATAAGGATATGACCATACCGATTATCATGAAACAAACAACATAAATCATTCCCATAGTCATTCATTTATTCCTATAGGGTAAATAAGTAATTGCATCATCTATACTACTTATAATGGAGATTTGGTCAACAAGTCAAGATGTGAAAACTGAACTTTCAATAATACCGAAATTGCCCTTGACTATCTTTAATAAAAATACTAATTTATATATAAAAAACAAACACTCACACAGTTATACACACATATTTTCTATTTTACTTCTCTCTCCACTTTTATTATCTTACCTAAAACACAAATCTCTCTCTCACTAAAAATCAACAGCCTCCGCTGCCAACATAACCTAACGACCGCCACCATCTGCCGAAATTGCCACAATCTTTCGATGGTTTAGGTGGTTTCAGGTGGTCCGGGCTTGGTTATTGGATGTTGTTGTCAGTTTCGGTTTTTCATAGCCACCCTCGCGGTGGGTTTGGTGGTTTTAGATGCTTTGAGATTTGTAATCAACTCATACGCCACGCCACGCCACCCTCTGGTGATACCATCTCTCTGTGGGTTTGGTGTCTTTGGATTATTTTGGTTTGATTAGTAGTTTTCGGTGTGTTTGGTGGTTACTATGATGTTTTGAGTTGGTTTTTTTTGTTGTTTTAACCGGATCTGAGGAAATGAATCGGGGTCACAGATCTATCTCGAATTTTTGAGTATGTTATGTTGGTTTTGATATGTTCGGTGGTTCTAAGATTTTTTGTGTTCTTATTTTTTTTTTAAAACTACTTTGATGAAACTAATGTGTAGTATTGTTGGGCTTTCACATATCTAAGTATACTTAGCCTTGTGATTGATGATTGAAGTGAAGTGATATATGTTTTTGAGTATACTTAGCCCCTTGCGATCTGAGTATATCTAATATTGTTGTAACTTTGTTTTAATTTGTTAGTAAATTTTATTATAATCTGTTGGTTTTTCTTTTAAAATCTGGTTAGTAGTTTGTTAGTAATTTAAAGAAATTTGTTTTAATTTGTAACATACGTATAAGTATGTAATAGTCGTATAAAGATTGGTGCAAACTTGGTATAAAAATATTAGGGAATAGTCTTGACGCCGATCTAATCAGTTTATGTCTTAGTACATTTTGCAAGATAAAAACAATTTATTAATTTATTTTAATCTGTTGTGTAAATTGTAGGTGTATACTTAAATTTTGTTTTAAGTTATATAGTTGGTAAATTTGCTATGTAGATTGTTAACTTACTTTTTTTTTTTTAATTTAAAAGTTGAATACATTTTTTTTTTAAAGTTTGAAGGTTTTCAAAATTTTAAAGTTTGAAATTTTATAAAAATATTCAAAAGAGAAAATTTAGAATTTCTGATAAAGTGTGGCTTGGGTTATGGACCTAACATATCTTTAAAAAATTGTGACTTTTGATGGGCTCGAGACACGTAGACTTGTGAAAGTGTCACTTTTGATGGACTCAAGGCATGTGGACTCGTAGAAGTGTCTTGTGACTTGACCAAATGAATGAGAAGTTTGAGTTGGCATGTGGAAATAACACAAAAAAAAAAATGGTCTCAAATAAAATCACTTACTCATGGGTTCAAGACTTGATTGAAATTTGAAATAGTCACTCATTGTTGTAATTTTTGTGGCGAACATGTATAAAGTAGAAATCTTTGGAACAATGTTAAAAATACTCCATTAAAAGTTTTTTTGGTTTAAGTTTTTATTGAATAGATGAAAATTTATTTTGAAAAGAAAATCAACCGATTTAGATTTGAATGTAGTCAAAGGTAAAAAGAGATAAAGTACTCCGTAGCTCAATTTCTTTATCAAATCACCTCATGTCATAGTACAATTGGGGGTGTTATCGGGTCGGATTGTAGGGTTTATCGGGTCGGGTTGAGTCGGGTTTTGAATTTTAAAAAGTGACCCTCAACCCGGCATGATTAAGAGGCGGGTTGTCGAGTTTGGTTTGTTGTCGGGTCGGGTTATTTGGGGTTATTTGAAGGGTTGCATATGTTCTAGCTGAATTTTATTTTGTGTTTATAAATTTTGCTAAAGTTTGTTACAACTTTTTTGAGAATTTATTGTATATTAGATTTAATTTGGTAGTAATTTTGTTAGTAAATTATACTATGTAAGTTGTGTAATTTTGTGGTAAATTTTGTTAATAAAAATGTTCATGGGTAAATGAGGGTACCTTTTTTGAATTACACTTTTGAAAGTAGAACTTTTAAAAAAATTCAACTTTTTGAAATTGAAACTTTATTGAGCCGCACAATAGTTTTTGAAAAATGTATAAATTTTCTTTTACCCATGTCTAGACTCTAGATAGACTTGACAACGACTATGCGCATGAGAGACATCGACTAATATAAAACCCAACAAAAACAAAAGTGAACCAATGCAATAGTCTATGCAAATGTAAAAGAGAGAACGAGAATAGAGAAGTGTGCACGTTAATTCTACAAGGACCTTACAACCCTGAATATGATGTTAGGCCTATGTAAGTAAGAAGTTTTTTTTTAGATACGGTAATATTTTACGTGAGTATCATTCAAAATTTGAATAAAGATCAATCATTTTTTAAACATAAAGATCAATCATTTTAAGTGAGTATCATTCAAAATTTGAATAAAGATCTATCTAGGGGTGAGCATCGGTTCAGGACTGGACCGGACCGACAAGACCGAGGACCGAATTAGCCAAAAAGCCAAGATCGAGGACCGGACCGAATGTGGTCGGTCCGGTCCAGTCTCAGTAACAAGGCCAAATACTCGGTTTGTGGTCCGGACCGGACCGAGGGCCGAATTAGCAAAAATACAAGACCGAGGACCGGACCGAATGTGGTTGGTCTGGTCTCGGTCGATCCGGTCCGTTCGGGTCGTTTGCTCAGCCCTAAAGAAATCGCTTCCGATTTAGTGTAATGCTTAACTAAAAAAATCAAAGAAGGCCGTATACCGCTGCCGCCAACATAATGTTTGTCGAAAGACAATTGCTAGCTGCAAATACTGTCGAACACTGGATACCGCTGCCGTTATGCAAACAACGAATAACATAAATGAACTTTTGCAACCAGCATGTTTTTTTTGAGATAAACAAGCGAAACAAGGAAATGAAATCTTATCAGCGAGTGGGTGAGGATTTTTTGTGGATGTAGCATACCCCTATCAATAATAAGTGTTCACTCTTAACGTAAAAAGTTATGAAAAAACCTGATTAATTTAATGTTTTCACTCACAAATATCATCTTTACCGCTAAAATTCATTTTGATTGATTGTAATGAAGGCCGCAAGTAATCGGAAAGCTAAGAAACACCACCCTCCATTTAAATCCATATTTGACACATATAAATAATTGTTTCTTCGCAAAATAAATAGAAGAGACGCAAAAACGATTGAACTAAAAAGGTACAAAAGGATATAAAAAGGCAAACAAATCAAAATCCGAACTTGAGGCGGAATCCCTCATCGGTAAAAGTGGGAGTAGAATTCACGATAGGCGGGTTTCAACGCATGCTGCATTTAGAATCTCCAAAGAGATTAGAAGCGCCTATGATAGCGTATGATTTTTCCCATTTGTAACCGACGGTTACAATCAAATACAGTCAAAAACTCTACAACATCGTCGTCATGCCACAAATTTTGCTATATAAAAAACACACACAAAATGACTCAATGGAATTAAGTCAAAGACTATAAACCACCATTTAACAAAACAACAATAATAAAAGTTACTTACAAATTTACTATATAAATCACAAACATACACCGCTGCCGCTAATCGCGGGTACTTTTAGAAAAAAACGTATACATGAAAAATATTTTATCGCCACAAAATTAGTCACCGGAATTTAATTCATGTAGCCCTTTTCCTATGGACTTTGTATGTCCACTATAGGATACTTACTGAGTTTGAAGTATGTAAAGGGGATGGGTTCACGGGATGTAATGGTCATATATGTTGCAAGTACACAATGCTTCCGCGGCAACGCGCGGGCGAACCACTCATTCAAACTATAAAAGTACCATGA
>JARVZY010009386.1:0-27512 GCA_030686995.1 Artemisia argyi
GGTTTGGGTTGGTGATAAACAGGTTTGGATAAAAAACAGGTCAACCCGTATAACTCGTTTAATAAATTGGTCGTGTTTGGGTTGAGTATGTATTAAATAGCTCAACCCGTAAACCCATTTAAGTATAAATGACTCTAAAAAATAAAGTATATAACTTGGATTTTTTGGATTTGGATTAAATGTATTTTGTTATATACTTTAATATGAGTGAATTAGGATTATGATTAAGATTTCATTGAAATTGCCGTATAGTCATTTACATGTTATTTTTTTTTTTTTTTCCTTTTTTAGATCCTTATATCATTTTTGCATTTAAACTAGTTAAATCGACAAACCACCAACCTTATTCACCACTTGACATATTTATTTAAACAGATTAAATGGGCCACAAACGGGTTACACGTGTTATGCAGGTTTGGGTTAGGGTTAAGCATCTCAACACGACTAATAAATGAGTTATGTTTGGGTAGAGGTAATAATAACCCGCTAACCCATGAACCCGAATAGGTTAACCCGAAAACGACTCGATTGCCACCCATAATATTGACTCGCCGTAATGCGGGGCAATTAAACCTTTTTTATACTTCAATTTTTATCTTGAAACAAACATAGTATATGATGCTTTTTATTTCTTACTACAGGATGGCAATAGGCGAGAAAAACCCATAATTCTTGGGTACTTGCACGTAAATGGGTGGGTAATCCCATCAATTTTTACTCAGGGTGACGGGTAATGTTTACCCGTCACGAGTAACCCCATGACACACATTTAAAATACCCATGTTTATACCCCTGAAAATACATGTGGGTGTACCCGTGAACCCATTTATGTTAAACTAAAATTTATTATAATACTTGAATATTGGTAAAGTTGTTGGTATGTATTTAATAACTAGTTTCAAGACCCGGCCGATGGCCGGGCTAGCTCTATAATTTTATTTTTTGTTTAACTTTATTTTAACAACATAAAAAAACTAAAATCTAAAAAAATATGTAATTACTTAAAAAAAACTTAATATGACAAAAAATTGTATAATACAATACGACAAAATTCGGGTAAATAAAAAAAAATGTGAATAACAATAAAAGAAAAACTAATATGCTTAAAGTCGATGTAAGACTTCCTTGTAGACAACATTAGTCGTTTCATCCGCGTCGTTGCCTTCTCTATCACAAAAAATAACTTTAAGACCTCACTTGCTTTTAACTCTCGAAAAAGTGACATATAATTGACCATGTGAAAAGACAGGGCGTTGTAGCAATAAGCCAACCTGAGACAAAGTCTGACCTTGGCTTGTGTTTATGGTCATAACAAAACAAACAGATATAGGATATTGTCTCCTATTTAACTTGAAGGGCATTTTTGTGTCAGGGCTTATGAGCATCTGAGGTATATCACAAATTGTTCCAACCTTGCCACCTGAAATGATTCGTCCTTCAATATTAATAGTTCCCATCCTTAAAACCTGCAACCTTGTACCGTTGCAAAGACTAGCCATTTGGTCAATGTTTCGCAAACACATGACAGGGGCACCCACCTTGAATACCAACTTATGATGTGGTATTCCTGACATACAAATACTATTCAGAAATTCGGTCGTGTACAAAGTCATCATAATTAAAATCCACATCGGTATCGCTGACCGTATCAGAACTATAGTAAACGCGTTCCTCTCCATCAAGCATAGACAACATATGCTCGTTAACTTTATTTACTTCGTCATGCGTAGGCGCAAGTATAACTCTTTCTTGAAAATACTTTGGGTTCCATAAATTAGGTAATAGGTTAAGATAAATATGTTGTGTAATAGCATGCACATGGTTATCGGAATCCCGAATAAGCATTTCTTTAGGAAATTTGACAACAGATTCACCATCATTTTGCCCACCCACTTTTCCATCGCCTATGTCAAGGATCCAATCAGAGCTTAATTTAATTCAACCAAAGTTAGAACATGAAGAAAAAAGTGAGTTTATAATATAAGCATTGTTAAGCAATAACTATATTATTCTTATATAGACACATGTTTACATATCTTATATGTAGTGTATGTACTACCACCTCATCATCCGATAGAACAATGACCGGACATTTTTCACGGATGGATCGGTATTTGTTTCTAAAACTCTTTTTTCTTTGTTACCCTAAAATACATTTATTAAACATAAATGGATACATAGGTCATAAACAAATATTAGCAATAACTATTTTACCAAAGAATTTTGTAACATACAACAAACATTTCGCGTGATGTTTGTATGTTTGTTGATCACTGAAAGGAATTTGTTTATATTTTCGTAAATATAACAATTTTGATGAATTTAAAGTTTATTAGTTATTGTAATTGTTTTTTCTTTTCAAAATTCGTTTTATACATTATTTGAAAATGGGTGCACAGGTTTAAATTATATGTTTTTATTATTTTCATTTGACAATGGGCATTAAATTGGAATGGGTCATCTACTTTCAAAATCCAAGATAAAATCACAAAAGGCATAACCTTTAACAAATGTCCTTATCAATTGCACGAACTTTCCATGTTTGTTCAGTAAATTGAGTATTTGAGCATGAAAACCTGAGTAAACTACAAATGAGCCATGAATAATGACATAGTTAACTATCTCATTATTGATGTGCTTAGCTAACTACTATCTCACAATCACAACAATTCGATTTCAATAAATATGAGTATTGTTGTGGTATCCATGAACTAATAGAAGTAGTTCAGTAAACACTTTTACAAAAAAAAATGCACATGCTACAAACTTAAGCCATCCATCCAAACAACCTTTGAGTTAAAACCCATACATTAAAACCACTCGTATAACCTGAACTTCTCTTAGAATAAATATAACCCGAATCTTTAAGCATTGGTGCTTTTTTCCACTTTGAGCATGAGATTTCAAACATGTTTGCTGAAACATTTTTTTTTTCTTCTAAATGGATAAAACAAATTTACAAATAAGGAACGCACCAACAGTTTCACATAGATACCATCTCTAAATTTATGCTTAATCCACAACTAACTTGAATAAGATGTAAACCCACTGCTGTATAGTAGGTGCTGGTGTAAAGCGGCGCACAACGATCCCAAGTTCTCATCCATTTGTGCACATATACAAAAATAGAATCTTAAATCAGAAGCCGTTAATCAAATCGCAACTTTTGATCATAAACTGAAGAACGAAAAAAAAAACAACAACAAAAACAAAAAAACAAAAACAAACAAACAAACAAACCAACCGAAGTCCTTAAAAAAGGCCTGGTCAAAATACCATTAGAATTCACCGCTGATGCGTGGGAATTGCACCAGGCTTTACCTCTCAAGGGATCTCGAGAAGCTTACAACCTCCACCAGCGTACCTGATCGTTGTAGTATAGTATAGTGACTAGTACCGGGGGATTGATCGTTCAACTCAGGAATAGTGTCGCTAGGATTAGAAAGGCTAAAAATTAAGTCTAGAGGTGAGGGATGATTCTTTTTGTATTTTTATATTTTTATAAAAGCAATTAAAATCTCGGGTTTTTGGAAAAGTGGGCGGAATTAGTTGCTAGTCAACTAACCCAATAACTAAGATGCAATCAAAATAAAATAACAAAAATGTAAATAAAGCTAATTAAACTAGTGGTGTGAACAATAAATGGGAAAATTGTGTTTACTTAGATTTCATTACTCCCTAGATATCTTTTACAGGTTGATAGTTTGTTACAATTGCGTGGATGACGGGTTATATACAACAATAAAAACCTAGTTTGTTACAGGTTGATATCTATAAGCTCCTACTTCACTCCTATGTCGAGCCTGCAAGAAGCTCCTAATATGGGATCATTAGAATTCGCTCATGCATTAAATACAACAATAAAAACCTAGTACGAATTGGTTCATGTTTCTTAAGACGTTCAAGCATGTTACCCTATGGAAGTCTGCCAGTTTTCTTAAGCATAACATCAAAATCATTCATCCGTGACAACTATAACCAAGCAATCAACCCATAATCAACATCTAGGTTTCACTACATCTAAGCAAACACACAAGAGATCTAGCCTAGCATGTTAAAATCAAGACAAGCGTAAGATATATTCAAACAACACATAGACATATTGAATGAATTGAAATGATACTTATCTTAATTGAACATGAAAGGTTTCAAAGGGTAAAAACCCTTGAAAGTACAGTAAAAATCGTGCTAGGGTTTCTCCAAGTTATCCCTCCAATTGTCCTCTCTTAATGAATGAAAATTACACAACTATATATAGATTTTCCATCGTGACGGTGTCAAGAAGAAAAATCTGACGCCGTCAACTCGCCGCCCATAGTAATATTGGATTGCCTAGATCCAGATCTGACGCCGTCAAGTGCAACTTTTCTCTGAGCCGTCACATGTAATGGGACCATGACGGCCTATGGTGACGCCGTCATGCCCCTAATGTAAAAACTCTCTGGATCGTCACGGACTCTATGCACTTCACCTCTTTTTTTACTCTTGACGCCGTCATGTAGAATTTTGTGACGCCGTCAGGTACTGTTCCAAGCAAGGAAAATTAAGACTTTGCTGTTTTCTTCACTTTTATGCTCCAAAAACGTCCAAAATGCTTCCTTTTTCAGAATTCACTCCAAAAGTACCTAAAATCACAAAAGGAACGATTTATTGCAATATTTGATCAAATAGATTCTATTTCGGGCTTAAATTACCCACTAAAAACGGATCATTTTTTGCCTCATCATATACCCTTACACTTGAGATTTGCTTGTCCTCAAACAAATGCGCTTTTATTCTAGTCAAAAGACAAGTTAGAGGTCATTTAACACTAATATAAAAGTAATTACAACAAATAATCGTTCCACTAAAGACATGTTTAGATACTCACATCTCTCGGGTGTAATAAAATATATATCACAATATGGAAATGGAAAACATCTCTCACTACCTGTCATAGCAAAATAGATTATCATAGGCTTGGGAAAGGATCAAACCTCCACCACATGGCGTAAGTACCTAGGATAAACTATTAAAGAGGTCTTTTAAAGGGTTATAACATTAGGTGTAGGGATATGGAATACACGATTTTGTTGGATAAAGGCAATCTTTACTGGTGGCGAGTTAATCATCTTGGTTAATTACATGTACAATATGGCGTTGCTAAGCCAAGACTAGACTCGACTTAAGCTAATAAATCAAAAACAACAAAAACATAAGATAAACATAGAATGAAACGGGATGGTAGTCCGTATGTTTTTCTCTGTTTTTTCTTTTCTTTTTCTATTTTTTTTCTTTTCCTTGATTTTTTGGTTTTTTGGGTTTTTTTTTATTTTTATTTATTTATTTATTTATTTTTTTTGCATACACTCTTACCCTACCATCCAAAATAATACATCATAGGGAATGAACATTCCCCTTACACTTGAATTTTTATACACTTTACAATAAACTAATCTAATGACTCGAATTAAGATAACAAAACACTTGGAGTACTTTTGAAGATTAGCGTACATATGGGGGTAATAATATGATGTTCTTCCCCATTACTCCATAACATAAGTACTTTACCCATGAGTCCCAATCGTCCCAAAACAATATGCACAAGGATATGACTCGACTTAGCAACCATGTAATCAATTAGATAATTAACTAAGGGTTTAAACATATAACAATAATGCACTAGAGATGAGTGCATACACGGAAGGCTAAGGCGATTTGGTTGCACATTTGGGTGGGGTGTAACAAATTCTTCCTTTAAGTAAAATGCTTAAAGTTAGAAACGAAAAGATAGGCTCGGAGGGGTGTACTAGGGGTTTCGTGTACTAAAAATGAGTACAACGCTAATGGTGTGGGAAAAATTAATTGACTTTACTAGCCAAGTAATATGACTTAAATGGTCAAGTAACTATGATACGGGTTTAAACACAAATGTAGTCTCACTATCATGTAGTAAATCCTAATGACTTTACTAGCCAAGTAATATGACTTAAATGGTCAAGTAACTATGATACGGGTGATCCTAATGCCTCTTATCATGTAGTAAATCCTACTACACGAATGTAGTCTCACTAGCGGTCTCGGGATGCATCACTAACGCAAGTTCTAGAATCTAAATGCTACCAGTACACTCATAAGCACTAATAGTAAATGCTTTTCCTATCAAATCTAAAGGCGAACCTCACATATTTGGGTGGAAAATTTTTCTGAATGATACGGTTTTGTGCTAGTCATACAACTCCTATCCATGAGACGCTTGCTAAGGCTAAAGTTTCACTCCTAAACGTTGTAAACAATTTTAAATTTGGCGCTAAAATTACACTAACAAGTATTTCTCATAGTTTTATTACACACCTACCATCAAACAAACAAACTCAAGTGCAATGGTATCCTATAAGGTATCATCATTTACCCTCCCCTTACACTTAGGATGAACATTATCCCCAATGTTCAATTAAAGAACGTAAAGGTAAAACAGGTAAAAGAATGAAAGCAAATACTCCCCTGATTCATTCGGTGTGGATAGTGTGGTAACAAGGTTAGATCTTCCTCCAAGAAAATGAACAATCAAAGCTTCCCTTCCAGAAAAATAAATCATCTTCTTGTCATATATAACCTGTTAAACCTGAGAAAACAAACAAGGCAACCTCGCGTAAAATCAGCGGCAATCTATATATACTAATAAATCCTAGAAAACAATGTAAGATCTAATGCTTGTGGAATGAATGTTTGCAGATTTCCTGGAGTTTATCAAACTAAGGAATTAACAAAAACTTTATGATGAGGCGAAAAATGAACCACTTTTAGGGGGTCATTTAAGCCCGGAATTGAATTTATTTGATCAAATATTGCCCTAAATCGTTCATTTTGTGATTCTAGGTACTTTGGGAGTGAATTCTGGAAAAGGAAGCAATTCGGACATTTTTGGAGCATAAAAGTGAAGAAAACGGCAAAGACTTAATTTTCCATGCTGAGAACAGTACCTGACGGCGTCAAGAAGAAGATCATGACGGCGTCAAGAGTAAAATCCATGACGACCCAGTGAAAACCTGAAGGCGTCACAACAAGGGCGTCAAGACTATTTTTGGTGACGGCCTGCATAAGGAGTATACATGACGGCGTCAGACCCAGATTTAGGCAGTCCGAGAAACTATTTGGCGGCGAGATGACGGCGTCATAATTTTGTTCTTGACGCCGTCACCTATCAGAATCTATATATAGTTTTCTATTTTTCATTCATAAAAGAGGAACTTGTGTGGAGAATACTAGGGCCGAACTTTGTAAACCCTAGGTCGTATTTTACAGTGTTTTCAAGGGTTTTCACCCCTTGAATCCTTTCATGTTCAATTGAGATAAGTCTTCTTTCAATTCAATCAATATGTCTATTTGTTGTTTGAATATATCTTATGCTTGTCTTGATTTCAACATGCTAGGCTAGATCTATCTTGTGTTTGCTTAGATGTAATGAAACCTAGATGTTAATTATATGTTGATTACTTGTTTATGGTTGTAATGGATGAATGATTTCAATGTTAGGTTTAAGAAAACTGGCATATCTCCATTGTGTAACATGCTTGAACATCTTAGGAAACATGAACCGATGTGTACTAGGTTTTATTGGTTGTATTTAATGCATGAGAAAATTCAAGTGATCCCATGTTAGGAGCTTCTTAGCCGGCTCGACATAGGAGTGAAGTAGGCACTCATAGGATTGGGGAAGTAAGTATGCCAGCCCATGAATGGTATTAAGGAATACAATCCGTCATCCACGCAACTATAACAAGTAATTAACCTGTAAAAGATATCTAGGGAGTAGTTAAATCTAAGTAAACACAATTCTCCCATATATTGCTCACAACTCTAGTATAATTTAGTTTATTTTCATTTCTAGTATTTTATTTTGATTGCATCTTAGTATTAGGTTAGTTGACTAGCAACTAATTCCGCCAAACTCCTTCAAACCCGAGATTTTTACTTGCTTTCATAAAAATACAAAAAGAGTCATCCCTCATCTCTAGACCTAGTCTTTAGGTTTTCTAATTCTAGCGACACTATTCCTAGCTGAACGATCAATCCCTCCGTACTTGTCATTATACTATACTACATCGATCAGGTACACTGCCTGGTGGGGTTGTAAGCTTCTCGAGATCCCTCGAGAGGTAAAGCCTGGTGCAATCCCTACGTACCACTTTAAGACTCCGTTAGAAAAACAAAACTAGCAAAATTTCCAGAATTTTACACATGACGCCGTCAAGAATTAATTCCTGACGCCGTCAGAATTAATTCCTAACAAATACTAATATACATGTCCATTTAACATTGTGAGAAATCATGATCGATTTTGTTTCTTAAAAACATATTTGGGGTTTCCCCTTACACTTATCTTTTGCGAAATATCTTTGGATGAAGTTAAGACGAAGTCAAACTACAAAATAATGTATTTTCACCATTTTATTTTTGAAACATGATCTACCAACAATAAAAATAAACCATGCATACGGAAACAAATAACAATCAAACAAATAAAAATCACACAAAGCATGGGTTGCCTCCAAGGAAGCGCTTTTCTTTATTTACGAGTCTTGTAGCTAGACTCAAGGTCGTGGGCTACATTTTCCTTTCCCACTTTTGTGCTGACTCAAAACATCTAACCCAATTCTCATCACGCTTGTACTCAGGGCCTAGATTCATGCAACCTGAATAGTATGTTCGCCTCCTCTCACAAAAAACATCATCATCAATCCCGTCGTCCTTAACGTCATACGGTCAAATCTCATCAATTTGTAAATTCTTGATGCCCTTTAATTCTTCCCTCATGTGAGGCATCATAAAAGTGATCTTTTCTATCCCATCAGTAAACTGAACTATCCCCTTCCCATGATCACAATACATCTTATTCTTCTCAACAAAAGGTTGCCCTAGGACTATTTCTCCTAGGTGTGGATCTATAATGCCTCTAACATCTTCTAGGATTACAAAGTCGCATTGATAAGTAAAATTTCCTATAAAGATGTGTACCCCTTTAACTCTCCTGACGAAATTACATAGTCTATTAGAGTTGTAGGGGTCTTTTCTAGGGCTTAACCTTTCATTCGTTATCCAGTTGTAGTAGAGCCTAGACATAATATTCATGGGTGATTTTAAGTCAATGTATGTATGCTCTCTAGACATGTACCCAATCATGCAAGGAATTTTTATGTTCCTAAAGTTATGCCTCCTAATCCATGGTATCTTTCTATATTTTGAGGGGCAGGGGTGTTGTAAAAGAAATCTGTGGTAACTCAATTCATCAGGGGTTGGAGCGAAGTCTGTAAACTCAATTTTAATTTGGAGGGGCTTAATAAATTCCTTAAATGTGTTAACTTTTCTCTTTCTTCTTTTATGCACTATAAGCCTCTTGCTAACTTCTAAACGGTGATTCTCTAAATCCATAAAGACCAACCTAATACGAACAAAGACACGAAGAAATAAGATAGACTAAAGAAAACCTAAAAATAAAAATAAAATCTTACTAGAAAAGAATCTAGCAAGTAGACCTAATAAAAAGAAATTCTAACCTAGACAATAACTATTCCCCGGTAGCGGCGCCAAAAACTTGATGCGTGGGAATTGCACCAGGCTTTACCTCTCAAGGGATCTCGAGAAGCTTACAACCCCCACCAGGCAGTGTACCTGATCGTTGTAGTATAGTATAGTGACAAGTACCGGGGGATTGATCGTTCAACTCAGCAATAGTGTCGCTAGGATTAGAAAGCCTAAAAATTAAGTCTAAAGGTGGGGGATGATTCTTTTTGTATTTCTATATTTTTATAAAAGCAATTAAAATCTTGGGTTTTTGGAAAAGTGGGCGGAATTAGTTGCTAGTCAACTAATCCAATAACTAAGATGTAATCAAAATAAAATAACAAAAAGTAAATAAAGCTAATTAAACTAGTGATGTGAACAATAAATGGGAAAATTGTGTTTACTTAGATTTCATTACTCCCTAGATATCTTTTATAGGTTAATAGTTTGTTACAATTGCGTGGATGACGGGTTATATTCCTTAATACCATTCTTGGGGTGGCGTACGTACTTCCCCAACTCTATAAACTTCTACTTCACTCCTATGTCGAGCCTGCAAGAAGCTCCTAACATGGGATCATTAGAATTCGCTCATGCATTAAATACAACCATAAAAACCTAGTACGCATTGTGTAATGATGTTTAATTTTTTAGTTTCAGACATGTGTTTAAGTATTTTGTGAACTTTGTATTGGACAAATTGGTATGGTGTCTTTTTACACAGTTTCATAATTAGTTTTCATATCATGGTTTTGTACTTTTGTTGCATTTCACTAACCCATGGGTTTAACCATGGGCAACAGATTCCCATAACCTATGTGGAACAAATACCAGCGGGCATTGTCATGGGTAGAAAGTTGTACTCTTACTGCAGGTGATGAGCGGGTGGCTAGTGGGAAAAAAAACATGAAGATAGGTGACGGGTTATAAGTATTCGTGGCCATTTCCCACGTGTGCCAACACTACTTACCATGAGTAATACTTTTATTTGAAGTTATTCAATATTTTGGTACACTACCGTCTCTTTGTAATTACTATATATATCATTTCTGGAGGACGCGGGTTCCCAGTTTTATATTTAAATACTATTATAGCTGCTTCTATGTTTAAATATTATATTATACTATATATCATTTGGCGCTTACCGATGGGTTGTGTTTCACAAATTTTGTTTGGGCTTTTTTCTTATTACTACTTTTCTAAACGTTGGACTGTTGGTCCATTAACGGTATTCACTTTATTACAAATACGACTCGCATTCCAAACCATTCCAGAAGTTTTTGCTGACTTGCTTCGTCCATAGGAATTTGGAAACCATTAAAATATTATTTGAGGCGGCGTTTCTTTCCAGATATGTGTATATTGTTCCACATACCAACACCCACTAAGAAAAATTGACTTTTTCTTCACCGCCTCTGGCTCTCATCCTAATCGAAAGCCAGTCGATGAAGAAGGTGATTGGAGGTGCGTATTCTTCTGGATAAAGGCGACACAAAAAAATGCACTCAAGTTCATATCTAATTCATAAACAAGATGTTGGGAAGATCAAACATCAAATTATGAGACAGGTTTGTGTAATTTGATTTAACCAATATGATATTATAATTAACTCTTCAAAATTAGTTTATTTGCTTTTGCTAACGACAGACCATGAAGGCCCAACTTTTGCCAGGTCGTTGGAAACTTGACTCTAACAATTGAGGGTGCGCTATGTAGCAGTTATTGGCGGCGGTTTTCGCGGTTTCCTAACCGTTCATGACGCTGAAAATCTTGGCTCATCAGGTACACAAATTGGATTTTTTTTATATGAAAGTTGGTTACTTTGGTGCTGCGAGATTTCTACAATTTTCTCGAACGGGATTTCTTTCTTCGATAGGGTTAAGGCCGGAATATGTTCCAGACATTGTGACTTATAGAATAGCTTTACTTGCTGAACTTTCCATTCATATTGTTTATTTGTTAATTGCTTTTTATAAACTTTTCCTTAAATTTGTGTTGTGACTTATAGAATAGGTTTTATGTTTTGTCATGGAGCTGTGGTGTCGTATCTGATTTCATACACTTGATTCATAAAGGCTACTGTGTTGGCCAATGATGGATTATAAGGCACATATGAATCGAGCAATTAAGGTCGTTAACCATAACCTATACTATCATAAGTTTTAGTTTTTTATTTATCGTTACACATGTCTAATAAGTTGATTTTTTTAAGATTGTGAACAATAAGATATCGACTGACCTTTTGGGATAATGAACAAAAAGATGTCAAAAGGGGGGATTACAAGAACTGTATGGAAGGTAAATCTGTTATCATTAAATTGATTTTTGGTGTTGTCATCTTACTTAGATATACAGGATATAGATGACGCCTTGGGCTATATTGTTTCTTATAAATTTATTCATGTTGTAGGTATTAATGAAGCTCCACAAAAGGGTTTTAGCGATACACGTGGTAAATAGAGAATGGTATCCGCAAGTGGCACACGTAACTCGACCCCAGTTTGTAACACTCAGTTGGTAAGCATGTTCATGTGATTTCAGGTAAGTCAGAGACTTTACAAAATTTGCTCCTGCTGTAGGAACTAATGAAGGTTCAGAAAAAGCTTCTAGCGGTACAGATGGAAACAACAGAGAATTGCAACCTCGGATTCCAAAAGTTAGCCAACCACGGTTTGTAACACTGACTTGGTCGGGATCTGTCACGTTCATGCGATTCCAGGTTACAATTGAGAAGAAGAGTTCTCAGGTATGGTAGATTATTTATAATACTTTAATTAATTTAGATTCCTAAACGAGGAGGGACTAGGAGATAACGACAATCAGTCCCTTTCATGCTTTTGAATCATATTAAGATCTTCCATAGTTGATGTATCGGCCATTGGAAGCATGGCTAACGGGCGAACTGGTACCACTGGTACAACGTTAATTTGATCATGAATACTAAAAGTTATTGTCTCCATTTTTGTTAGTTTGTTCATGTTGCATATCAAGTGTTATGATAAAATGCTTTAATGGCAGATTACGGAACTGTTGTGTCATCCGAAAGGGATTCGTCGCGGTGTGGATTCGTTTTATAGGATCCCAGTTTTTAAGGTTTGATAGAGGTAAAGAGTTTTTTTTTTTTTTTTTTTTTTTTTTTTTTTTTTTTTTTTTTTTAAGATCAAGATTGAAGTTTTGTTTGGTGTATAAGAAGTACTTAAGTCAATCGAGTTTCACCAGGTTTAAAAGTAAAATATTGCTAGAAAAATGGCTGCAAATGAGTCTTCAAATTATAATTACAAAATGTTTGTGTGGCCAGGGTATAGAAGAAAAAGATGTCTCCAACTAAAGCTTCTTGAAGGATGGGAAACCGTATCGAACAACCCATTAGCAGCCGAACCTGAGGACAAAACCACAGTTGAAGAAGATCAACCAGTGGCAGCAACACCTACACAACAAGCAGCAGCCGAACCTGAATCTAGCCAACCCAGCAAGAAAGCAAAGCATGAGTAACAGACCACAACAACACCCTAATCAGCAGCAACATAATGTACAGTAAGTTATCGGCAAATATCAATGTATGTATATAGGTATTAGCCGCTCCGACTGCAAGCATAAAACCTATAGGCTAAACGCTTGCAAAATTTTGTAAACGGCCGCTATCTAGGATAGATATGTGCAGGTTCAAAGCCACTAGGCAAAACACTTGCAATATTTTGTAATCACCTTTCCATCAATATATCTATCCACTTTTGTTTGTTTCATAACGTTCATCAAACAGGTATGAATGCCTCCGCCGCAACGCGGCGGGTTATTTCTCATTGTTATTAACATTTTTACATAATTATAAGATTCTATGTAACAATATTTTATTCCATTTTTACATACTTGCAAGGAAATTTCACAACCAACGTTACTCTATCCAAAACTTGTGAAACCATGCATGTGATACTTTTATGTTGATATAAACTTGACATTCGGAAATACACACAATTGTCAAAACTCTTTTTATTTAGTATTGTTTAAAACGGCGTTAAACTCTTTTTATTATTCCGTGCGTATCACACAAAGTAACAAACCATATTTACATCAAATGAAATGATACACTAAATGAAACAGAATTCCTTCACTCTGTTTCGTTTTATGAATACTCACTCTGTTTCATTTTTACATCTAATAAACATAATAATACGGCATGCCGTAGTGATTATAGTAATTTTCGTAAGGATTAATTTGCCATGTCACGTCGGCTGGCTTCGATTCCTTCGCCTCGGGTTTCTTCTCCTCCACGTTACCAACAGTCACTAGCTCCGTGTATCCTACACCTTTCCTTAGTAAAGTTGCTAGTTTGACCGAGTCGATACCTTCCCCTGTCACTGCTATCTGGTCTGATCCGACGAAAGATGCTGATTCAACCCCTGTTTATCAATTTAAAATTACAAGTCAGTCACGTGATTGTAATAATAACTCCGTGAAACTCATTGAAACATTCTTGTTTGATTCATATCTCTGAAAACACTGGTTAAAATATATACTTAACACGTGATCGATCTTACCATTAAGACTAACAGCGATCCCCAAAGCCTTACGAGATTTCTTGTCGGTGTTCATTGTAACTCTAACAACAATCTTTTGCTGCATAAAAATCAAATTATACAAAAATTGAGATTAACTGATTCAAATGAATACTAAAAAAAGAAAAACTGAATGTTATGACAAAAATAAATACGTACCTTTGCCATTGATGTGAATATGATGTTGAATGGATGATACAGTAATACTAACTAATAAGTGTGTGCTTTTCTATGTTTTGTTGTTGAAAAAAATGTGAGAAACTAAAAGAGTGAGAAGGTTTTTATAGAAGATTTTCATTGATTTTTCAAGGGGACTGAATTGAAGGAGGACGACTACGTCAAGTACTTCGGAACGAAGCTTCGGCCATAATAAATATGATCCCCACGTACGAATAGTGAAATAGATTTTATTTTTTATTTTTAATAGTACATTTCTTCCGTTATTTTTGTATTTGAAAAAAGTTTATCTGGTTAACATAAATGAGATAAGTATGTTTTTCAAATACTAGATGAATACTCGCACATATTGACTGTATATACCGACAAATAACTATACCAACAAACTTGTGGATCTAGTGTAACTTTTGATGTAACCGTTACAAGTTTAATTATAGTAAAAGAAAAATAAAATAAAATAAAAAATAATTGTGTTCAAGAAAAAATTTGAAGTTTGAATATTAAAATTTTTTAATAAAACGTAAACACTTAAAAATTTTAGTTGTCAAAAATTAAAATTACAAATTTGATATTCAGTGAATAAGCAGACTGATCTACATAGAAAAGGTACGACGCGTTTGTGTCTCCCTAACAAATTTTGTATTTTATCAATGTTAATATTAAAAAGGAAAACAAATAAAATAAGAGATAAAATAGTACTAAAAAATTAGTTGATGGAAAGTTGGACTTGCTATACACGGTCATCAGTTAGACACGGCATCAGTTAGACCGAAGTCTTTGTTTATTCATTATACGAGTAGAAATCAAAGCAGTTTACTTAACTGGTCACTATACTTTCCTTGGCTCTTTACTTTTGCCCTTCACAAATATTAATGTCTTCAACACTTGATGTAATTATTTTCTTTAATAATTAACACTGGGTGTAGTTTATTTGAAGTTGGTTACTCTTCTCTAGCAACTTGGTTACTCTTCTTTAATAATTAACAAGGCATATATAGAAACCTTTTCTAATGGTGTCTTGCCCACCACGCTCGGTTTAGAGTTGTCGCTTCATTACATCTCAAAGCTACATTTGACGTATGGATCATATACCAAACCAATATATATTGCAACCTTAATCCTTGAATTAACCTAAAGTTGCATACAGTTTATTAAAGTATTCTGACCGCAACTAATTGTGACATTTTTTCTTCTTTTTTTAGGGTTCTTTATCTTTATAGCAAAATTGTTAGTTGAATTGTATAAAAGTTTAATGGTTAAAAGCGACATTAAACAGAAATTGGAGGTTAAGTGTTACTGTATGAGTTAAGAGCTAATGGTCAACCAAAGTTTATAATCAAAAGCAACATACACGGTTATGTGCAATAATGTGTCTTGTGAAAAACTATAAAGGGTTGAATAGTTTTACTATTTTTAAATCGTTATATTTACTATTTTAAAAAAAACTTTGATTTGAGTTTCGGTAAAATCAATCAATTGCATTGGGGAACACAATAACAATAATACTAGAGTAAGCTAACTAATAAACATAAAAAAGTGAGAGATGGAAAGATCAAACCAAAACATCGAGATTTATAGTGGTTTGGTAACGAAGCTCCTATTCGCCCTACTCCACTTTCTAAGTACCCAACTCAAGAGTTCTACGCACTATATCAACAAACTCCCTTCAGAAGGAGAAAACCATACAATGTCGCTTATCACAATTTCCGACACTAAGTTAAATTTTGAGTACTAATCTAGCTAGTACCACTCTCACTCACGATCTACCCGATCCTTTCACAAATCACACAACTAAAGAGATCTACCCGATCTTCACAAGATCCTCTCGATCTACACTCGATCTATCCGATCTACATATTATCAACACAAGCTACACAAGATCTACCCAATCTCTACACGATCACAATAATCCACACAATCTAACTAAATACAATGACAAATAACTTGATGTATAACAACGTACAACAAGTGTGTAACAAATGTTACGAGTGCACTAAACTAATACTATAACACTTTGTATCTTCTTGATACGGTGTATTCTTCTCTTGCACTAGTAGAGAAATGAAGGTGATCACTTGGTTGGATGATTAGATCACTTTAAAAAAAATTGATCAAAAAGTCAAGATTGAAAGAGATGGATTTAACTCAGAAATTTTTTTGTAAACATTAGTGCCTTAGAGCTGTAAAATAGTCCGGTATTTATATGCATAGAAAAACTAGCCATTACAGGCGACGGTACTGTTAAATGCCATACGGTACCGTTAAATTTAATGGTACCGTCCGATTTAGTGGTACCATCCCAGACAAAAACACTTATCCTTTTGTTTTTAGTGGTGAAGGTTTATTTGAGAATGTTTGGAGCTAGTTTTAGGGGGAAAATAGTTGTTACAATTTTTAAACTTAATGTTTCAAATAAAACATTTCTTCTGAATTCAAAAATAATTTGTAAAATGGATTTTTGAAAAAATATTTTGTCATATTAAAAATGTGGAGTCTTTGAACAAAAATATAATCTTTTGATCATTTGTCAAATTGTAAATTTATTTGTTCATACCTTTAGTTATTTATGCCGAAATGGAATATTACGATTAAAAACTTGTTTATGTTAATTTTGACGTAAGACGTTTTTCCATTTTGTCATTATCAAAACTTAGAAATGTTGAAAAATGGAAAGAACGTTTTTAGAAATTATTTATATTAACAATTTCTTCCTTTTTAATGATGACAAAATGTAAACTCATTTTATGTATAAATTAATTTTAACAAGTTTTTAAATTGAGTTTATCCCATTTCTCCTCCTTTTTGTCGAAGCACAAAGACTGTTGAAGCGAGGTCGACTACGCTAAGGCTCCCCCTGATATATACTCCGCCTCGTTTGGAGGGCACCAAGGAATCAAGCAATGGTTTCTTGCTACAAAAGCGAGTTACGTGACAAATATAATATCTTAAACTAGTAGCAAATATCCAACCATGACACAAAAATATGGCTTAACAACAAATAGCCAAATTAAAACAAAACAACCAACCAAAAAAGAACTACTAGCCAACTATAAGATGAAAGCATAAGTTTATTCATTCGTTAAACATAAGCATCATACTTATAGTATGATTACAAACATAAACATAAAAAGAAACTGCAAGAAGCACTTGAACCAAAACGTGAAACATAAGCATCATACTTATAGATGAAAGCATAAGTTTATTCATTCGTTAAACATAAGCATCATATTTGGTTAATTCGGTTTGGTTATTTCGGTTAAAAGTTTTTTTAAGGTCAAAACGTGAACCAAACTAAACCGAATTTGAATTCGATTTTCGGTTCGGTTCGGTTGAATTCTAGTTCAGTTTGGTTCGGTTCGGTTTTCGGTTTAATCCGAAATACACACTTTATTTATAAAAAAAAAGAAAATATACAAATATATTTAGCCAAAAAAGCTATTTCAAACATAAAAAGTATTTTTTAATATTAGGATGAAATTTTATTGTTATTTATATATGAATCTTTTCATATATAACATTTTATTACCAAAACCATATCCAAACCGAGAACCGAATTAAAAATTCGGTTCGGTTTGGTTTTGGCAAACTCGGTTCGGTTATTAATTTGGTTCGGTTATTTTCGGTTTGGTTCAATTTTGGTTTTCAGATTTTTTGGTTTTTCTGCTCACCCATATTTGTTTCTTCCATAAACGGGTCCTAATAATTTATTCTTAAAAACTAAGCATCCCAATGCTTAGATGGTTGAGCTACGGGTTGGTGCGGGTGGTATGAGTGGCCAGGATTGGGTGTCAAAAGTTGCTCAACATAGGAGAACATGAAATGGAGTTCATCCCGAAGAGAGAAGATGAGGTTACGGTTGTGAAAACAACATAGGCAACTTTTACTATGTAAATCAACCGGATGAAGTTGGATGGGGTGGCCCATGATTGGAGAGGGAGTTATCGGTGAAAGGGTTAGTGTGATATCGATAGGTTATTGAGGACTAAATGGAGATGATGATGGACTGGTGCAAAAGGAAGAGGATGAGGATGAAGTATCTCTAGTTGATGGTGTCTTTGATGGAGCATTTGGTGCAGATGGGGAGCTAGGAGTGCTTTAGGAAAGTGGTGTTGATGCTCCAATTTCATAATCATCTTTTTTGAGCTCAATGAAGATGGTTTCATGTGGAGGTTTGATTGTGATCCTAGGTTTCTTTGAGATGTGAGTGATGGAAGCTTTTGTGGAAGACATGTTCAAGAGATTTTGGAGATTGAAGATGAAGTGTGGTGTTGTAAGATAATACTTGCATGGTGATGACTATAAAGAGCCAAAGGTGGAAAGAATTTGAAATGAGTAAGTTTTATATGGACGGTATGATATTATGTGATTTAGGTTGTAAGAGTTTGCAAAAGGTTGCAGGTCTTTGGGGTAAAGAAGTCAAAAAGCTAAAGTGAATAGTGATATTTCGTCAGAACAGGTGACCGTACCATTAAATACCCCATGGTACCATTAAATTTGTGGAAAACTAGAAGGGGGTTGAATAGTTTTACTCTCTTTTTAAATTTATTTTCAAAATCTTTTGTAGCTTATAAAAACTTTGATTCGATCTTACTTGAATTCAAATGTCAACAAGTGTGAGCAATTCTAAACAAGTATAATCTAATAATGAAAGTATTGTAATGAAATGAAATAAAGATAGAGATAGAAAGATCAAACCACAACACGCGAATTTATAGTGGTTCGGCTACAAGGACACCTTTCTTGCCCTACTCCACTCCCCGAGTACCACACTCGAGAGTTTTCTTCACTATGTCAACAAACTCCTTATGGCGGAGAAACCTTACACACCTTGGCTTACACCGATTAACGACACTAAGCTAAATGTCGAGTTCTAATCGTAGCTACAACTAATATCACAACTTCTTTACGACTTCACAACTTCTTCAAAACTTCACAACTACTTCACGATAGCTCCACAACCTCTTCTTCTCGTCTACTTCACACCTTCTTCTATGCACAACTAATTCACAACTTCTACATTACTTTACAACACACCTAATATCTACAATCAACAAAATGACACAACACGTTACAAATATCTAGCACTACTACAAGATGATACTAACTAATCACAACATTACTACAATTGTATGGATGTTGAAGGAGTGTTCTTCTTTTTGCACTTGTGTAGATGAAGCTTTGGATCACTTGGAAACAAAGACTTATGAATTTTATGATCAAAGGTTTTTGAGATAGAAATGGATATGAGATCAGAAAGTTTTGAGTGCAAAAATGTAAGGAAAATATGTGAAATGAACCAGTATTTAAAGGGCAAGAAAATACTTTTCTGGAGCGTGTTGGTCCCCTTAATTAGGGGCCGCT
Source organism: Artemisia argyi (assembly GCA_030686995.1). Lineage (NCBI taxonomy): Eukaryota > Viridiplantae > Streptophyta > Magnoliopsida > Asterales > Asteraceae > Artemisia > Artemisia argyi. The sequence continues at coordinate 19,635 of JARVZY010009386.1, forward strand.
CCCCTTAATCATTAAGGGGGCCGCCCCCTCCAGAACGTTGGATTTGTTTGTCTTTTAGTGGGGAAGGTTTTTCTGGAGAGATTTTGCCCTTTTTAGTTGGAATTTGAAATCATATCTTTGTGGTTTAATAAAACAATACAAAAATGATTTACTAAAACATATAAAATGTTAATGTCATTTTATAAAATGTTTTGTGTTAAGAAAATATTTCCTTTGATCATGTAATGCATAAGATGCTTAGTTTATACATACCTTAAGTGATATTAGTTGTAGAAGTAAATATTTGTCACTAAATACTTGTTTACGTCATAATCTTGACTTAATTTAGTTTACATTTTGTGATTATCAAAACGTAGAGTTATTGAAAAATATTAATAACGTTTTTAAGCATTATTTATATCAACAATCTCTCCCTTTTTGATGATTACAAAACTTAAACTCATTAAATCAAATATTTGTTTTTAGACATGTATTTTAGTGAGTTTATATTTACTTCTCCCTCTTTTTGTAGAATCAAAAAGGTTTTGCCGACAAGTTTCAATCATGAAATATTGACGGGACGAGAACTCCCCTTGATGTGTACTCCCCCTCGTTCGGGGGCACCAAGGAGACGAGCTATGGAATGCTTGCAAAACAAAAATATTAGAAGCAAAAGTATATACATACAATCATATATAAAGTGACAACAATATAAGCAAGAATCATTAAATAAAGGCATTCATATTAAAGCAATAGTTGTGTAAAAACACAACAATATATGTAGCATCAAAAGAGATTACAAATAGAATAAAAACTAGATAAAACAACAACTAGAATAGTTCTCCATCATGCAAAGATTACATGGGCTTCATAGAGCTTTCAAACAAAAGGGTGGTAAGAGATTTATTTATTAAGCATAACATATGCTTAATTTGGAGAGCAAGATGGTGATGGTGGAGAAATGGGTGAAGATTGTGGTGGTGGAATAATAGGTGAGGATAGTGGAGGTGGTGGTGGTGGTGGGTTGGTTAGCAAGTGTTCAATATATGAAAACATATATTGAATTTCATCTCTAAGACCAAATATTATGGTTCGGTTGTGGATGCAACAAAGGCAAGTATCACCATGAGCTTCAAGTAAGCTCCAAGGTACAGGATTGACAAAGAATGGTGGTGTAATTGGTGGAGATGAGACATGAGCATCAAGTGGTGTTATTGGTGAAAGTGAGATGGTAAGATGGGTGATAAGAGGTTCTTGTGTAGGATATGGTGATGATGCTTGTGGTGATGACAAGTGTGAGTTTATGTAGTCATTGGTTGATGAAGTTAAAGGTATGGAGGATGAGGAAGTTCCATGAGTGGAAGGTGTTTTGGATGGTGCATTTGGTGCACTTGGAGATGAGCATTTAGGTGGAGGTGATGGAGTTGTGTTGTCTTCATTAGTTAAGTCAATGAAGAGTTGTTTTGGAGGGATGATAAAAATCTTTTGTTTCTTTGAGGTCTTAGAGCTGGAGGTGCTTAGCGGAGACATGATGGTTTAGGTTGAAAGATATGATGAATAATGAGATGAAGATTGTTTATTTGGAGGGAATTTATAGTATGGAAATGGTTTAAGGAGATTCTAAAATCAGTTGGGTTATAAGGAGAAATGGTAGTTGATACTAGAGAAAGAAGAGGTCACAAGATGCAAAAGAAAACAGTAAATCCAATTCCAGATGGCCGGTCCCCTTAATTGTAGGCCGGCCCCCTTAATGATTAAGGGGACCACCTAGGAAAATTAAGGGGGCCACCCATCTGGTGTTTTCCCAGGCGACCAGAAATCAAAAAATTGCAGAAATGGGTGGTTTTTCAAATGTGTGTTTCCAGCATGCTTTATTTGAAGCATATACTCTAGAAATGATGAAATATAAGCATAAAGTAATAAATCATGCATGCAAACTAATACTCCCTCCGTCCCATTTTTATTGTCCACTATTGACTTTTTTAGTCTTTCTTCTTCAACTTTGACCTTAAATATTCTTGTGTGTGTTATATAATATTTGATGCAAAATATATAAATGAATTGGGTTTTAAGTGTACTTTTCAACGGTATAATTTTTTCATCAACTATTATATAATAAAAAAAAATATTTATGGTCAAAGTTGAACCAGTTTGACTTTGAAAATTCAAACTGGACAATAATTTTGGGACGGAGGGAGTATATTATAAACCAAATTAAAATAAGCATAATATTAGCATAAAGTTGTAATCAAGGTCCAAGCATGATAATAATTAAAGCCTAAGCTACATTCAAGAGACAAACATGAAGGAACACAAGTATTTCCGAATAAATCTGACAAATAATAAAACATACAAATGTCTAATAGTTCAATAATATTATTAAGTAGCTTCACATCAACAACTCTATTTCTTCTTCTTGCCCATCATCTTCCTGAACATCTTTCCTACGGACTTGAATCCTCCTCTAACTTCTTCATGCATTTGTTGAGTCTGGTTCATTAAGGACATTTGATGGGTGAAGAGGAGTTCATCGGTACGTTCATGAGGAAGAGGAATTTGATATTCGGTATAATCAAGATCAGGGAGATCATCAACATAGGTAGTGGGAGATGAGTACTAACACGCGAGGTGTTTTCCTCCTCATCATCATCATTACCTCGATGAGATGTTGAACCACGAGGCATAGAAAACAAAGGACCACAAGATTTTTCTTTGTCACTTCGAGATCGACGAGTACGGACAAGAATGAGTTGGTCAAAGTGGGATGAATATGCACGTAGTAATCATTTCGAATATCTTGGTAGTGTTCCATGACATGACGATAAAGTCGAGTGAGGAACATACCATAAGGAAGATTGGCATTTGGAGTGTTTTTGGTAGTCATGATTCGATGGACAAATAGATAAGCCAGATTGTAGTTTTCTTTAGCAATTACACAATACAACATGTGGGCGATGCTAGCCATGAGATGATCACGGTGACCGCCGGTACCAAACGCATTCTCGTGAATGAGTTCTTCCCAATTTTTCATGTTGGGGCTTAGCTCTTTGAGAAGAATTTGATTTTCATGAATATCAACATTCTTCGACTTGATTCTGCGACTAGTCGTACCACGTTCTAGTTCAAGCAGTCGACGAATGTCTTGAGGACTTGGAATCTCAGAATAGTATGGACCATCCTGAGGACGATTTCGTTCAAGTGAGGAAAGATCCCATTCATTAGAGTATACGGGTTGGCCGTTGTATGGGATTCTGAGGATTTGTCCAAACTGAGCAAGAGTAAGAGTGATGAATTGATGTTGGATCATGAAAGAAATGAGGAGATGGCCATAGGAATCGGTTTGCACCGTCACTTGGCTATAGAAGTCGAGTACAAAACGAGGAATGATTCGTTCGTTGATTTTGAAAAGACAGTCAAGAAGGATACTGGTGAACAAATGTTCGATTTGATCGGATTCATAGTAGGATGGATCAACAATTCTACCCTCGTGAATGTTTCTATTTTCAATGGGACGATAGTAACATGCAACGGCGAGAGACATGCGGGGAGTAGAGGAAACTTGAGGTATGTATTGTTTGGTTTTAGAAACGTCACCAACCCTAGTTTTAGGCATTTTCACCTAAACAATATAACAACCAAAATAAAATTAAGAGAAAAACAATTAACATGCATATGTTATATATAAATATATGCAATACATGTGGAACGAAAGCCTACTTCGACCTAAAAAAAATATCCTAGGAAGTAGTTTCATAATGTTCCTTATTTTTAATTTTAAACTCGTTTAAAATGTATCTTATGATGTCAAAGTGTATCGATAAAATATCAATACTATCCAAACATCACTTTAGATATCATAATTTATTTCAAAATTTGGCTAGATATATATTATGTGACAACCGGCAATTTAGGGAGCTATTTTGAAAACCCGCATTACGTTAAAGTTCGTTTATAATTTTTATTTGGAATTTTTATTCACAACGAACTTGTAAGACCAATTTTATGGATAATTATATTTTATGACGTTATGGAATTCGTGAATTATTTTAATAATTCATTATGGAATTTACGTGATGATGTATGTTTTTAAATTTCTCACTGGTACTACGTTGACTCCGGCACTAAGTTTACCTAACGGGAAATTATATGATTCGTTTTACGAGTCCGATTATATTTAATTAATTACGGGATGTTTTCGGGAGATATCAAAAGTTTGAAATGAGTTCGGGTTTCGGGCCGTATGTTTTACATTTACCCACTTTACCCACTCAACCCTACTAGTAATATTATTATTACTAATATTATTATTATTATTTAAAACCAAAAAAATAAATAAATAAATAAATAAAAATAAAAAGAGTAAACCACAAAATTGGTCCTCGTGGTCCGGTTTTCTCACACAAACAAACACCCTCACTCACTCACTTATCTCTCTCTCATTCTCTCTTCTCCCTCAACCCTAGCCGCCGCCATATTTTCCGGCCATAACCATCACACCGCCGGCCACCACTACAAACCACCACCATTTTTGTGATCTCCACCATCAAATCTTCTAGATCCGCCCCTACACGCGCCTATAACATCATTTTCATCACGAATCATCACCATATTTCACCACCAATTGGTTATTATCGAAGGGTTTTACGGTTTGGAGCTTATTTGATCGAAGGTGAGGCGAGTGTGACTCGCATTTTTGTTAAAACGTGACCCTTGGTCACGATGGGTTTAAGATCCGAATGGGTTTTCACTTAAAAACGGAAATACTTATGGGTTTTTGTTGGAAACTCGTTTTTATTAAAAGGTTTGGTATCCGGGTTGTTATTTGGTGGGTTTGGTTCGAACCGTGAGTCCATGACTCACGGCTTGGATATTGACTCGAGCCATGGTGCTCGATTTCTTGTTATTATGAGCCGTGGTTTTGGCTCTTGAATTCTTGCTCTCGTTGGTATGCTTGGTTCGACTCATGGGAGTCGCGGCTCGAAGCCGTGTTATTGTTGTTGTTGCCGAGACCCTCATGGTCGAATTGGCATTATGGAGTGCTCCTTGGAGCCATTTTTTGTCCCTTGGTACTTGGTTCGAGCACCTCTTGGCTCGTGGTGTTTACCGCGACTCAGTCGAGTCGTGTAGACTCGGGTTTGGCTTGGTAAACCAACCCGAGAGTGACCTTGAGTATATTGTTTCTTGAGTGTAACTTGGTTTTGTAATTGGTTGGTTGTTTATTTTATTTCTTGGCCGAATACATGTGGGTCGAGACCATGTTTGGTCTCGACATTGGATATTGGATATTGGTATTGAGAAGTGTTGACGAAATGTGTTATTGGTGACCAATTGTGAGACGGTCACTTAGATTGGCGGAGATAGGTTAGTCGGGTGCCGTAGTCGGACCCTATTGTTGTAGCACGTGGATTGAGATTGTGTTGGACGGAGATGTATTGATTTTTATGACTATTGCTTATTACTTTGGACTTGGACAATGAGCCGAGAGTCATGACTCGGACATGTGACCATTTCGTATGACTCGATAACTATTTACAATTAAAACATAAATAATAAAACTCGTAATAATAGTTATTGGTAATATAAACGTTTATATAAATATATAGACATGAATAACGGATATATAATTGTATAAATGCGTATATTAATAATAATAAAAATCACGAGTCATATTATAAATAATACGACTAAATATATATTAGGCTACGAGAGTAGCGTAATATTATTGGAAGTATTATCATAAAAATGTGTTATAAAACGAGAAACTCTCGACAATTACTAAATATTAAATAAAATGTCATTTTATATATATAACGAGTAAACCTATCGAGTTATGCGGAGTCGTGGTCACTCGAGTTCAGGTAAGTTTTATTTGTGACTTACGTGTTGTCACGGATATATGACGATTAATATAAGCGTTTTCTATAACTAAATAACTACTTAACCGAAAGGTTGAACCGGGTTATTTGGCTATACGAAATGAGTATATTAATGGGCATCGTATCCTACGACGCCCATAGGTTGTGGTATATATAAAGAGTAATAAATTGCGAATATATATATCGGGAAATCTGGCCAATTTGACGATGTATATAAGGAATTTATTAAACTACGATATATACCATATAGTGTTATTGTGCTATGTGCCTTAGGATCGGGTGTAATCTTGGAACGGTATGTTACGTAAATAAATATGAGGATTATCAAATCGACGGATTTGATAAATTTTGGCGATTTATTTAAATGATATATTGGGCTAATATTAGATCTATAGTTTATTTTATTATTCTTTTGTGTGACCTTTTTGGTTTGTTTTGTGTCGACCCACCACCCGTATGGATACCAAACGTAAATACACCAAACTATTACGAAATGGATTTTCGGAAAATAAAACGGATTACGTCCGGGTTTGGGAATATTTTGAATTTGAGGAAATGATTTCTGAACGAGTTGATATTGTTAGGTCGTGCCGAGTCCGTAGTTACCGTCTTGTGAGTTACTATACATCTTATTTCTACCGACTTCTTCTTGCTGTTTTTCTGGACTTGAGGTGAGTCATAGCCCCACTTTTACTCTTGAACTATGTTTTCAATGCTTGGGGTGAGAAACGTGCAAATTATTTTATGTGGACTATTATCGCTTTTATATTCTTTCTAAACTTGCTATGCGTATAGACTAGGATGTTTTGTCAGCTTTAGTCACATAATTTATGTGTACTATTCAAGGTTGACTTATTTGTTATTGTCAGCTTTAGTCACACGGATCGTGTGTACTATTCAAGGTTGGCTTATTTAGATACTGTAGCGTGCACCTATAGGTTAATGATACTTTGGAGGTTATCCGAGTATTTATTAGTATTGCGGGGGTTACCCGAATATCTGTGTTAGAACGGAGGGTATCCGTGTGTTATGATTGGAGCGGAGGGTATCCGCAGGCTTTTAGTGAATCCTTAGTCTAGCTAGCAAGCGTTTTGCGTATATGTCCACTATATTGTTAGATGAACTTAAACCTATGATCTCACCAGCGAAAGCTGACTTTTAGCACGTTTTCTCAGGTAATTAAGTGATGATACGGATGCATGGATTGGAAGGCTCGGCTAAGGCTTCTGGTTTATGGATCTATTTTTCTAAACTCTGATATTGAATTATGGACCTACTGTTATTTTCTTTTGGGCCCGACTCTGAAAGATGTTGGGATAAATGTAAACTTTAAAACCCCGTTTTGGTTGCGATTTTATTATGTTTACTTTATCCCGTTCTATTATGTCTTGTGTTGGATACCAATCCCCGTAGCACCCCGAAAGCTTGTTGAGTCTTCCGCTGTATCAAATTTTGGGGGTGTTACAGATTGGTATCAGAGCAAGGTTATAGAGAACTAGGTAAATAAACGCCTAAACTATAACCGAATTTTTATAGAAAATGATCCTTGACCACTGCCCGCCAGCCCACCAAGCCGAAGCATCTTCTATTATTTTGAGGTATTATGAGATATTTGAGATGATTGTTAGATTTGGCATTTCTTGAGATGATTTGAGGTTATGGATTTAGTAATAAGATGGCGTTTCGAGGAATTATATGGTCTAATTGTCTTATAAATATTTTAGTAATGCGGTATTTGAAACTCTTTATTGAGATTGTATGATTGAATTATTTGATGAGGATTTTTGGTATGGTATTTTGAGTTGTGATTTAGTTGTTTTGAAACACTTACACCTACCCTACGCCGTTGTCACAGACCATGGCCTCCCATATGCCCGATGTTGTCGAGGATATTCTTACTGCACCGGTATTACCAGCACAGTTCACTATGGCATCTGATGATCCTTACCAGATTGCCATGCTTTCAGCTACTGTGTCGCAGACAGCTTCTACTTCAGCACTACCTGTTGCATCTACGCAGGGA
>JARVZY010009387.1:0-27516 GCA_030686995.1 Artemisia argyi
CTCATAAGTAGTTTAACAAGTTCATAACTTCATTTTAAAAACTTAACATGATTCATCACATTCCATTATATGATGATGTCTTATTAATCTTCTAGATTGGAGTTTTATTAAGTATGTCCAAGCCATACTCAATATTCTAACCTTGATAACTTTTGGAAGAAAAGAAGTCATAGTTATCTTTAATCAAACAATATAACTTGAGTTTGATTTTCCTAACTGAACATACCATAAACATTTGGTATTTCATTAGAATTAATATTGTAAGACAATCTAACAATATTTAAGATAACCATATTCCTTTTGACTTGTCTATTTACCAATTAAGTCATTAAAATGGTATAATAATATTTTCAAGCCAATTACATGCTTTATAACACAAGTACTTTTGACAAGGTCACTTCATGTACATGTCTCTACAAGAAAACATAAACTGTTATAATCCCACTATACGTTATAAGTCATTTAACAATTTAATGACTTCATGTATATGACTTAATTAAAAAACATAACAAGATAACGTCTTACTTTATTATAAGTCTTGTAACAATTAAAAGACTTTATGTTTATATCTTTACAATTAAAAATAAACATGTTTAACTAAAGTATTATGAACACCATCTTTTGGTTTCAATAGTAATTTCAAGTTAATTTATTACTTCACAATAATGTAAACAACATTATTTTTTCATTTATTTATGTCATTCCAAGAACACATAAATATTCAGATTGAAACAACATTAGATTACTTTATTAATTTATGTCATTCCATCAATTCATAAATATACAAATTAAAGTAGTCTTGATACCATATTCACACATGTTCTAATAGGTATCTAATTTAAAAACTGCAAATTCTCATAGTTCCATTACATCAGTTGATTTGCTAGTAATGAAAATATGAAATTCACCTTGTTGTTGCAGTCTAGTTAAGCTCTCACATAACATAAATTGTAACACCAAGTGTTTCTTGAATTAGATTAGTATAATTCATATTATAACGTTATTCTCTTACCTTGCAGTCAAGAGAATCCATTAAATCATATCTTTATGAGTTGTTTCTTGCACACATTAAAGATAACATTTCTCCCACTTGTGCATAGAACAACCTCATATAGTTGATAAACAACACGCCATGCATTTGTTTATGTGATCAATATGATTGTGTCATAGATTTTAGCATAACAAGTAGATGTAGAACAACAATGTTTAGTAAGAAAACGTACAAGACTAACCTTAAAAGTATGAGTGTCTACTTTTTGGAAAGTAATTATCTTTAGCTACCAAGATGTCAAAGCTTGTAACTTCCACTGAATTAAAGATCATTACAATAATTCCTTATTCAGTAATAAGTACACAATACTCCCACTAAATTTGACAACATTGTAAATGTTTCATATACAGTGAAAGAAAATAGTGTGCTTTTAACTTTCCTACACCTTTGAATCCCCATACGTAACAATTACTTATGCACTAAAGAGTGTATCCTACTATCACTACAACAAAAGTGGCTTTTTAGGACCCTTTGTGTGGGACGGTATGATAATGGAGTCCTAAAAAACTGTTTAATAGGACATATGAGCGTTTAGGGTCCTTTTTAAATATTTGCTACTTAGGCGATGTCCTAAAAAGGTATATAATAGGATGGTCGATGATTTAGGGTCCTATTATCATATAACTTAATAGGACACTTAAAATATGGATCCTAATAAATTACCTTTATAAGACGTTTATTCATTATGGCTGTATTATAATACACCATAATAGGACACTTGAGTTTTGAGTCATAAGACATCAGTTAGTTAAAACGCTTATTCACAAAAGGTTTTATTATAGAAAAATTTAATAGGACCTTTGACACGTGGGTATTATAACGTTAACCTTTATAGGACGCTTATGTACAATGGTTTTATAACATCATTTTTTTATAATGATTATTTGCAAAAGTTTTATTATAACAAAACTTAATTGGACCCTTAAGACGTGGGTATTATAATGTTAACCTTTATAGGACGCTTATGCATAATGGCTTTAGTATCATACATCATAATAGGACATTTTATTTTTGAGTCATAAAATATCAGTATTTTAGAACGTTTATTCGCAAAAGTTTTATTATAACAAAACTTAATTGGACCCTTAAAGGATGCTTATTAATTATGGTTTTATTACAATACACCATAATAGGACACTTGATATATAAGTCATAAAACAATAATTATTTAAAACGCTTATTCGCAAACGTATTATTAAAACATAACTTAATATGACAGTTGACACTTGGGTCCCATAGATTGATACACCATCATAGGACACTTGATATTTGAGTCATAAAACATCGGTTTTATGGAACACTTATTCGCAAACGTTTTTTATTATAAGAAAAGTGAATAGGACCCTTGACAATAGCGTCTTATATCGTTAACCTTTATAGAACGCTTATTCATAATGGTTTGTTTATGATACACCATAATATGACACATCTTTTTAGAGTCGTAAAACATCCGCTTTTTATAACGCTTATTCAGTTTTATAGAACGCTTAATTGCAAAAGTTTTATTTTAACAAAAATTAATAGGACCCTTGACACCTGTGTCTTTTAACATTAACCTTTATAGTACGCTTATTTGTTGCGGTTTTATTATCATACGCCATAATAGAACACTCCTTATTTGAGTCATAAAACATCAGTTTTTTAGAACGCTTATTTACAAAAGTTTTATTTAAACATTAGTTAGTATGACACTTGATACATGGGTATCAAAACTTGATACACCATAATAGGACACTTGATATTTGAGTCGTAAAAGATCAGTTTTATGGAACGCTTATTCACAAAAGTTTTATTTAAACATTAGTTTTATGCCATGTAAGATTTCCACTAAATCCTTATTATAATAATACTTCCCATATTATTTTTCCCCAATTATAAACCCTAAATAAATAAAAACATAAAATGTCTTCCTCCTCAAATAGAAGTAATCGGCCACCACCACCAACACATTGTGAACATGATCAACCAGTAATTAGACAGACTTCGCGGATAATTGATTTCCCTTTAAGGCGTTTTCTTGGATGCGTTGAGTATTATAATGTAAGTTTTCTTGGATGCGTTGTGTATTATAATGCGTTTTCTTGGATGCGTTGATATTAGTGATGTGTGTTGTTTGTACCATATAGGGTTCAAAATGTAAGACATTTTACTGGCTAGATCCTGAGTTGCCTAATGACTATTACAAACAAGAGGTTTTTAATTTGATTCAAAAGGAAAAACATTTGAAAGAAGACAAGTATGGAAAAATAAGAGATTTGGAAAGGGAGATTGACTTTCAAAAATCAACTATGGAGAAGGAAATGTTTCTGCTGCAATTGGAGTTGAAAGAAAGCAAGTCTAGTGTGTTTTTTTTTAAGAAAATTGTTGTTGTTTTGTGTTTGGTTATTGCTGTTATGTTGTTGTCAAAAATTGTGTAATGAAATGCTTGTTATGTAGGTTTGATGTAATGACCTTTTGTTTAATGAAATGCTTGTTATGGGATATATGTGTGGATGCATTTACAGTTGTTGATGTTTGCTGAGATAGTAATAGATGCATTTACAGTTGTTATCAAAGAAGTTGAAGCTAAATGGGAATTGAAGTTGCAGAGAATGAGTAGTTAATAGCATGTTATGATAGTCATACTCTGTTACTACTTTGCAATTGTTTCTGATAGTATTAGCTTGTATTAGAATATAGACTAGAATGCCTTGTTCCTAGCATTTCAAGCTCTAAATGAGTATTATTTTGTTGCAGAAGTGATAACCATTTCAAGCTCAAAATCATCACCTATGTCAAGCTGTGAAGATGAGTTAAGCTCAAAATCATCTTGGGCTGATTACTTTCCACCTAATTGGAAATTCAAAGGATTAACAAAGTCAGAAGCCAAAAAGTCAAAAGGCAAGAAGTCAAAAGGCAAAAATGTTGAACAATTTCCTGGTAAAAGGATACAAGTGTTAGGTCTTGCTAACAATGTTACTCGGGATGCAATAAAAAAGAATACATTTGGAGTCAAAAAACCATCAGGATAATGTGTTATCTGTCTTTGTATTGTTATATGTCTCAATCTTTTGGAAGTTATGTATGGGTTATCTGTCTTTGTATTGTCCTTATCTATCAATGATAATGGTTAATTTGGTGCATTATTGCTGTACTATACTAAGCCAGAATTGCACTCACAAAATAAACTAGGCTTGATTCAAAAACACCAGAATAAGCTACTATACTAAGACATGAGCACTGATTACAATGAATAAGCAAAAAGGACTGAGTGCAGGGCATCTCAGTCCTAATGGGGTGATTAGCAGACCAAATTAAAGCAACAAGATAAGATCTAGAATCCCAATTAAGCTTAGAATTCTCTAGTCAGTAGTACAAGCTACTAAAGGAAACAAAAAACAGAAGAGAAACAACAGTGAATAAGCAGAAATTAAGCTCTTAATATGGGCATTTGAGCCAAATAGTGATAAGCCATATTGACCCGTTTGACCCATTTGAGCCAAACACCCCTTAAGCAGGGTTGTTTTGAGATCTCAAAGTGAAAATATAAATAACAAGAAGCTAAAAAGTTAAAATTACCTAAATTTAAATAAGAAATGTATAAGAAAGAGTTATACAAACAATAATGAGGATTGTCATTGATTCTTAACAACTAATTTTACATAAAAACAGGGACTATTACTATTTAGCTAATTGAAATCATTAAGCTTCTTCAACTGGATCTTCTTCATCGGCAATAAGTAAGTCATTGTTGTCCACAACGGTTCCATCGAAACCACCTCTAACCAATTCAATATCCATTGTTTCGTCATGTTGAGGACCCATAAATGAGTCACCCTGCAAATGTGTTTCCACGTCATCAAGACTTGTTTGTTCATCCATGTCATAAACATGTCTGGGCGCTGTCTTGATCACAACTTGCCATCCTTTGTCAACACTATCTGCAACATAAAATACTTGATGTGCTTGAGAAGCTAGTATAAAAGGCTCGTTATGAGCCTTCAATCCTTCAAAATTCAATAGAGTAAACCCGTTGTCATCTTCTTTTTTCCTTGAACCATTCGAAATCCAATCACAATCGAACAAAACTACTTTCTTGTCAATACCATACTCCAACTCAATTATATCATTCAAAACCCCGTAGTAAGTTACATCTCCCGCGATAGGATTGTTATCTGTAGCACTCGAGTAACTGTTTGTCATGGCCTGAAGATTAACCCCACTATTCTGTGTTTTCCTATTATGTTCTACATCTTTTGTGTGAAATCGGAAACCATTTATGATAAATCCCTTATATTTTTTCACATACTCAGATGGACCACTTGCCAAGCTCCTTAGACTTTCTGTGATTCTGTGATCCCCTCTAGCATGTAGCTCCTCAACCTGAATTAAGGCAAGATGTGTTAATTGTTTTGTTATTAGTAGGTCGAAAATGTTGTGTCATTATAATTATTTTTCAAAAGTAATAAACATGTGTATATGCCTTACATGATCTTGAAACCACGACTCAAAAGTCTCACTATCTAAACGTTGAATGTCACGCTTATGTTTTCTCCGATTTTGATGATGAACCAACGCCAGATGTTCATGGCAGTGTTAACAGATGATAATGATGATAACAACGACAACTATTAATCGTATAATATAATTTATGAAACTCACAACTAATATACTTACTTACGTTCGAAATTCATCAACTTCACTACAATTGAACAACACATATGAATGTGCTTTAGCCAAAATGTCAAGTTCCATCATTTCTACCTTTGTAGCACCAATCGGTCGACCTGCCATAGAAAAGGTAGGTAAAACATCCTCATAACCATCGTCATCATTATTTCGACTTGTCTTATTATGTACGGTCTCAACATCACTGGATAAGTACAATGAACAAAACGACACACACTCTTCAGCTAGATATCCTTCTGCAATGGAACCCTCCGGGTTATTCCTGTTTCGCATGTAAGATTTTAATGTAGATAAATACCTGAGATATCAAAACCAATAATTTTAGATTCAATAATATTTGTTAATAAAGGTATTTACTAAAATAGTAATGTGCACCTCTCGATTTGATACATCCAACGGTAATGAACTGTCCCTCCTAATCTGGCCTCTGAAGCAAGATGAACCGAAAGATGAACCATGACATCAAAGAATGATGGTGGAAAAATCCTTTCTAAATCACAAAGTATTTTTCCAATCTCGGTTTCCATTTGAACTAAATCATTTGGATTAAGAACCTTTGCGCATAATTGTTTATAGTAACGACATAGCTTCATCACAGTATAGCGCACGTGCTTAGGCAACACATTTCGCAAGGCAATGGGAAGCAACTGCTGCATCAAAATATGGCAATCATGACTTTTAAGTCCAAACAGTTTTGGAGGTTTTAACTCTACACATCTTGATATATTAGCTGCATAACCATCTGGAACTTTCACCTTCTTAAGCATACGACAAAAAATATCTTTCTCTTTTTTATCCATTGAGAAACAAGCAGGTGGCAAATAAACTTTGTTGTTATCTTGAACTATAGGATGAAGTTCAGGTCTAATGCCCATTTCTTGTAAATCTAGGCGTGCTTTTATATGATCCTTGGTCTTCCCATCTAGATTCATTAGCGTTCCAAGGACACTGACACAAACATTCTTCTCAATATGCATTACATCTAGATTATGGCGTAGCAAGTTATCTTTCCAATACAGTAACTCAAAAAAAATACTTTTCTTCTTCCAATTAAAAGGTAAATTTGGGTTGCTCTTCACAAGTTTTCCAAATTTAACTTCAAAACCATCTAACTCATCAAGTACTTCTTGTCCTCTTAAGCCACGGGGTTGCCTGTCTAGTTCTTCTGTGCCATCAAAAGAGTTTGTATCTCTTCTAAAAGCATGATCAGTAGGCAAATATCGACGATGTCCCATAAAACATTGTTTTTTGCCATGACTCAAGCGTATTGATTTTGTATGTTTATGGCAGTTAGGACATGCAAGTTTACCTTTGGTGCTCCATCCGGATAAATTTGCATAAGCAGGAAAGTCACTGATCGTCCATAACAAACAAGCACGCATCCGAAAGTTACTTTTTGTTGATGCATCATAAGTGTCTACTCCTTTACGATCCCACAACTCCTTTAGCTCAGCCACTAACGGTTCCATATAGACATCTATATTATTCCCAGGAGCAGATGGGCCAGGTATATTATTCCCATAACAAACAAGCACGCATCAGAAAGAAATAAGGTTTCTGCATGCACATCCAAGGAGGTAGATTATATGGCGTCAAAACAACAGGCCATGTACTATGAGAAACACTCATTGTTCCAAAAGAGTTAAACCCATCACTCGCTAAACCAAGCCTGACATTACGAGATTCTTTGGCAAACTTATCATACTTAAAATCAAATGCTTTCCATGCTGGGGAATCTACAGGATGTCTCAAGTAACCATCTTTCGTGCGCCTCTCTTCATGCCATCTCATGGAGGCGGCTGTTTTAGATGACATAAATAACATTTGCAATCATGGTATGAGCGGAAAATGACGTAACACCTTTGCTCCAATCTTCTTACGTGTATCAGCTGTGGTTGACTCATCTGCACAATCATCTTCACTTGCTTTATACCTTGACGTATGGCATATATCACATTCTGTTTTATTAATGTTTTCTTTCCAGTACAGCATACAATCATTAGGACATGCATCAATTTTATCATAACTAAGTCCCAACTCTCGAGTTATCTTCCTTAGTTCATACAATGACTTTGGTATAGAAGCATCGGGGAAGGCTTCCCTCATTGTATCCAGCATCATGCTGAAACCATTATCACTACATTTCCCAACACACTTACCATGAAATAGTCTAATGATAAAAGAAAGAACTAATAACTTACACCCAGGATATAGTGGTTTCTTTGCCTCTCCCAACACTTTATAAAAAAAATTCGCCTTTAGGTTTGGCATACTCATACTTTCAGTTTGTGTTCCCATGACATCGGTTTGTGTGTCATCACCAAACCGATGGAAGGCATCATTCACCAACCCTTGCATGTCATCTTCAGCATCCAACATTGGAGCTTCACTTGATTTGGAACTGAAAGGTGGAATTGTATAACCTTTCATAAACCCGACACATAACAGATGTGTTGTAGCCTCCGTCCGATCTACCCATATCTGATTACCACAATCAATACATGGACATGAAATCTGTCCATTTTTACCCTCATTATAGAATATATGATCAAGAAAGTCGTCAAGACCTTTTTTATATTCAATGGTAAATCTTGGTAAAGACATCCAACTCGTATCCATCTTAAACCTAATTCAATTAACCACAGAAAACCACATATAATTTCAACAAAAAGAAAGGGAGCCTAATTCAATTAACCACATATGTTGTTTCATAAAAATTTAGCAAAAACGATTAGGGTTTTAATTATGAGGTATTACCTGGTCTTGATGATGGTGGTGAGTCCTGTTGGCAATTTTGGATAGTGGAATGATGTGGATTTGGATCTTAAAATTAGAAATACTTTTACAATTTATTTTTAAGCTATTTCTTAATTAATTGCTTAATTATTACTTCAAAGCTAGATAAACTAATTTAAATCTAAAAATTAGAAATTAAAAGTCAAAATTGCAAAAGTAATTTTTACATAAGCTTGAAAACTTATAAAAGGTATACAAATTATAAAAAGTTATCTGGCATAAAAATTAAACAGTAAAAATAATTTATTTTTTGCTTTTTAATTTAAACTAATTTAATTAAAATTAACTCTAAAAATTACCTAGTGAAGAGTAAAAATTATGGGAAAATTACTAGGAATGCTACAAGTTACAAGGAACCTAGGAAAAATATGAGGAGGGGGTTGTGGTATTGTGCATGTATGCTTGAGGTCCTAGGTTCGAACCCCACTTTTTGCAATTTTTCCATTTATTTTATTTTTTTGATTTTCTTTTTACAAAACTTTTTTATTACTAATTATAAGTAACTTTTATTAAAACACTTTTTTCAAAACTCAAAAATAAGCTCTCTATGAGCTTTTTAGCTTTACAGATGCTTTTTTAAGCCAAAATGGATTTATAAAAGGAATTAAGCTACAAATAAGCTAAATAAGCTGTAACTACATGAGTTGTACCTACATTAAGCTAAAACCTACCAGATAATCTAACGGAATAAGCTCTAGACCACAATAAGCACTTGGCCATATATCACATGCCAATCAGGCCAAAACCAAGAACCTTGCAGCCCTTGTGGGTCCCGCTAGGGTTCAAAGGGATCCAAAGCGAGACTTGATATGAAAAGGTGACTTATTGAGGTTTCTAAAAAGCTAAAAATAAGTAACTTTTATGAAACCACTTTTGAAATAAGTTATTAATAAGCTATGTGCACCCCCTTATGCTTAACAGTTGACTTAAACAACTTGAAACAAGGCAAAGGACACAAATAAGCACTGGGTGGTGCTTGGAACCTGTGGGCAAACTCTGAGTCACTCAGTGTATGTTTTGAGACAGGTCACAAGTATGAGTCAAATAAGCTAAGGGCAAAAGGGCTAGAGTCCAAAATAAGCACTAATCCAATAAGCTGAACTTGTAAGCTCCCTAAAAAGCCCAAGGTTGTGTACTGGGCTCCACAGATAAGCCGGATAAGAGCTTATGAACTTTGGCTAAAAACCAAGTACACACTGACCACCCAGTGTACACAGTCAAATGGGACAAACTAAAAGCTACTTGCAACCCTATTAGATAAGCTAGAAATTACAAAATAAGCTATGAACTAGAAAGATCAGCTGATTGGCTTTCCAAAAAGCCAATAATCACACTATGGGGCCCACTATTGAACAATCTATGGTCTATTGAAAATGGTCAATTTCCTGTGCACAGGCCAAGTACTTGCCCTGCAAGCTTAAAGAAGCACTTGCACAAGCTACAATAAAAATCCTAAAAATAAGCTGCACACAGATTTTTAAAGATGAGCTGAGGGACTATGATTTGTGAAAAGTTCAGGTTCCCAATCCAAATACAAAAATCAAAATAAATCTCCCTATTTTTGGATTTCTGAAACAACTATGTTTTTAACTTTTTGAAATTATGAACTTAGGTTGACTTTTATGAGATTTGATCCTAATTTACTGATTGATTAATGTGACTTAAGCTATATTAAGACTAATTTATGCTAGAACAACTACTTGTGAGATGATTTGAAGCTTATGCCACACTAATTTCCACACAGACAGATTCTAGGCCAATATCTTGGTGATTTTGACTTTAAAGCTTCTATCCACTAAAACCTTGTTTGTTTCTGACTTATTAGGTGTTAAGAAAGTTGTATGAACAGGCCTTAGTCACTGAGTTCAACTAATACTCACTACACAGACCTAACCAAACACTACTTTAAAACACAGATTATTTAATAACTGATTTAACAAATTTAAAAGGCAAATGATCAATCTAAATCATAATACTGATACATAAGCTTGTACTAGGCTAAATTAAACACATATAAACAAAAGCAACCAACATATAACAATAACAACTAACAATCACAGATTTATGAAAAATTGGAACAAAAGAATGAGACCTTGCCCCTAGGCTCAACCAAGGGCTCTTGAAAAAGCTACATAATCAACAAAACTCTCTTCTCCAACACCCCAACATAATCAACATTAGCACATACAGATTATCATCAAAGCACATAACAAAACAAACGGCCATTAAACATAAATATGTACACACCATTAAAATATTAACCATAATAAGTTTTCAAAAACCATTGTTCAGAAACCATCCCCTTCAACATAAATACATAATAAGTTTTCATCAAAATAAGTACATAACCCAACAACATGAGACCATCAAAATAAGTACATAACCCAACAACATGAGACCAACAGACACAAAAACCACAAAAAGACCCAACAACTACCTTCATTCTTCATCATACTTCTCCAGAATCTCAATGGTCTCCTTCTTCAATGCTATCAACCTCTGAAAATCAGCCACAACACTTGCAAGAGATTCAACCAAACGCCTCTCAATGATCTGGACTTCATGCATTGAATCATAAACATCCTCAGCAGCCAGTTCTTCATCAGTATTTAACTCAAAAACCTCCATCATACGTTTGGTTCTCTTATCCACTTGCATTCGCATGTCGTCTCTCATAGCCGCCACATTTCTCATGTTCACCTCATTAGTAGGTATCTCCTGAATATTGAGAAAAATAAAACAATCATGAAGCTTATCGGAACCACAAAGATCTTTCAGTTCCTTCAAGTATGGCTTGGCAGACATTTTCAATTAGGGTTGTATATAGTGAAAAAGTTATGAACTGAAAAAAGTATATAGATGAACTGAAAAAATAAAAATAAAACCAACATATATATAAAGGGTAGATGCATGAACTGAAAAAATTAATAGTATTAATGAGAAATGAAATAATTAAAACAAGTAATGATGAGAACTGAAGAGACTGAAGAAAATCAAAGGTCGAGAAAAAACTTACGCGTTCCCATAATATTGATGATTATTATTTTAATTGGGATGACTCAAAGTTTAACCAATTCAGTTTCAGTTTGAAGCATTTCTAAAAAGAGAGGAACTAGTAACTCGGTGTTGAGTATAAATATATTTCGGGTCGGGTTTGGGTCGACCCATCTAACCCGTTTATTCATCAGGGTAGGTTCGGGTTGTGAATAAATTAATTGGGTCGACCTGCCAACCCGTTTAAGCTTTTTTTCTTAATGTGGCAACTTTTGTATCAAAAAAGGGTTGACAGTGTCAACCCAAAACCCGTTTAACCTTTTCAACCCGTGAATTTCAAAAAGATCCCGCCCATCTTTATAAATGGTTATAATTTGAATATTATTTTTAAAATATTCATGATTATTATTTTCAAATTGAATGAAACCAAACTAACCTAACAACCCGATAGTACACTTGGGTCATATGAACCGGTGATATTGCCCTATTGTCGTCCTTGATGAACCTTAATGACGAATCTTTCATATGATTCTTTTTACTATGAACCTTAATGACGAATCTTTGCTATGAAACTTATATGTTTTTCTGAACCATTTGATATGACCCATTTGTTATGAACATTTTGGATATGAACCTTTTGATATGACACTCTGATTAGGATATGATATCTGACTATCAGTTTGATACACGAGCCATTTCACTAGTCATGGGGGTTCCATGTCCGAGTCATTGATGCACCAATGGCATATATGACTCTAGTGTGTTTGAGTGACGTTCCACACCATCCCTTATATGTTACATGTTATGAGCTCAAGTATATGTTTGGCCACTATGTTATCTGCAGGGGAGTATGGATGCATCCTATATCTGTTATCTACAGTTAGTGGATTATATGTTATATGATATGATATGTTATGTTTCTGGGCTCGTGGTGGATTACTGTCCGATCTCTCACTTCATGCGAAGCAATACATTCAATCATAATAGTCGGCACTTTATGATCACCTCGCGTATATTGGCCTCGCAAATGCCTAGGACAATTCCTCCGTTCAATATGTGTACAATATAGGCTACAAATCATCCCCGGAATGTGACGTCATGGGAAGTCGGCTTACGTAAAAACTCTTGACGATATAAATGAATGACCGCATCCGTTGAGAGTTATTCATATTAGCTTTTTCAAAGTTAATATTTCATAAACTTTACGTTTTAACCAAATTAATCCCGAATCCAAAGCAACACCCACCAACCAAACGGGCCCTTAGTTGATAACCCGAGCAACGACCGGGTAATTATACATCAAATTATACCCTATCACTGATTCATCCCGCCCAGACCGATTACAAGCTACAAGGTGGTCGACCGCCCGACTATTGATTCGCGATTTTTTCAACATTGGATATGAACATATTGGATACGAACCTTTTGATATGACACTCTGATTATGATATGATATTTGACTCCCAGTTTCAAACCCGAGCCATTTCATTATTCATAGGGTTCCATGTCCGTGTCATTGATGCACCAATGGCATATATGACTCTAGTGTGGTTTACTGTCCTACATCTCACTTTATCTTTCAGGTCAACTGGATGCGGATACGCTTTAACAAACGTAGACCACTTAGGATAAATCCCGTCTGTAAGAAAATAGCAACATTTTAAATAACGACCGCGTAAAACAAATGAACTATCTGGAGCCGCTCCATTTCGGGCAGTAAGATACAACAGAGACTGATTACTTCACATACAATAAAATACTTATATATTATATATATACAATAATATAATACATTTCATATACTATATACTACTATTAGTTAATTTAATTATAAATCTAATTATAATCTAAAAATTAGGGGAAAACTTACACACCCACGTTCACATAAACCCGCTTAAAATTTTTGGGGATAAATTCAGATTCATAAATAACTTTTGGCGCTGCGAAAATCAAGCATATCTTTTCGGAAATCTAGTATTTGATTCGATTTTATTAATGGAAATCGTTTTTCACAGACGGTTAAACTCTCAATTTTGGTTTAGGGTTGTATGTGGGCAGCAAAACAAGGATTGTGGGTTTTCACTTTTGAATGAAGATCTGACTCAACAGGTAATGCAAACCTCTCTTATTATTATTATTATTATTATTATTATTATTATTATTATTATTATTATTATTATTATTATTATTATTATTATTATTATTATTATTATTATTATTATTATTATTATTATTATTATTATTATTATTGTTATTATTATTGGTATTATCATTGTTATACATTGTTAGTGTTTGTTTAACCTTTGTGATGAGTCTTAAGTGTGGGAAATGGTGGGTTCGGGTATGTGTTTGGTTGACCTCTTGTGATGAGTCTCATATGTGATCATAAGTGCTGCTTATTTGTGATGTGGTACAAGTTGTATTTTAGTTGCTCTATTTAATTTAAATGAATGTTGGTATACCTGTGTAAAGTTGGGTCAAAGGATTTGGGTAGTGATAGTGATAGTGATTTGATACCAATTTCTAGCTAATGTATTTCATTCTGTGACATGTAACTGAAGGATTTGCGTCTATTTTTGTTTGTAGATAATGTATTTCATTCTGTAACATGTAACAGATAGTGATTTGATTTCAGTTTTATTGTTCTCAAATGACTATTGTTTTTTGCAATCTCATAATAATTTTATTTTTTTTGTGCACCAGTAATGGAAAATAACAGGATGCAACGCCAAGTCACCATGAGAAATACGAATGATTATGAAATGTCCAGAAGGACAAGGATTCAAGAAAACCAACAGAGATTACAAGCTTTGGGAGTGAAAAATCTTGCTAAGTCTTTGACAAGTCTAGTAGAGAGTGACAAAACAAAGAAAAAGAAAAAGAAACCAACGGATACCGGTGAGAAAGATGCAGATTATATGTTTGGTTCAGACTTCCATCTTAATGCTGAGGAAGATAACCCAGAAGAAGCGGCTACACAAACAAATAAAAAGGTACGAATAATAAATTTGGCTACTATATTTTCTTTATGTTTGTTTTCTAACAATTCTACTTGCATGAAACAGCATCGAAAATACATTGCTCCACAGTCCATGACTAGATATAAAAATTTAGCACAAAAATGAATGAGTGCTCCGAATGTCTCCAGTGGGCTAACATCTTCAGAATCTCAATCGCAAAAGGGACAACAGATTGATACAGGGAGGGCAATACGTAGTAGGGTACAGGAGTCCGACCAAGTCCAAACGAGAAATGATCAACCAACTTCTGTCAAGAGAGGGAGATTAACTGCAACTGAGAGAAACTTAGTTGCAATTGACAACGATCATGACCACGGGGAGCGTGACTTGAGATCTGATGGTAACTATACATAAATTTCAAATACTATATATATGATATTAAATTACTATTAAGTGTATATTCAGTTAACTATTTTCGGTGCTTACTTGTTTTTCTTTTTTTCTTTTTTTTTTAATATAAATAATAATGAAGACCTTTATGTCACACCCCCAAAATACCTGAATGGCAGCGGAATGGAATACCTGAGGGTGTAACGGATCATAGCACACAACCAGGATATATTGAACGACCTAAAGTGTCGTTTTAAAAATACGTCGTTTGATTCATTCAAAAGATTCAGAGTTATAAAGACATAGGTCCCAAAAGTTGGAAAAGTTTACGGAAACAAGTTTAATACAATCAAACGACATTTGAACATAAGTGCAAGAAAGTCCGAATGAGCCATATCATCCTTGATACACAAAGTGACTCCATGCATGCCATGAGAATATGCCTTAGTTACCTGAGAAATACATTGCGAAAAACGGTCAACATAAAGTTGGTGAATAATCATAGGTTTATAAGTAAAATCTAGTGTATAAATGCCATAAGTAATGCCAAGAAATAGGATGTCCGGAAAAATATATACATTGGCTCTTAAGCTCATGACCCCGAAGCTAGACGTTACTTGGCCCCAATGAGTGTTTACCAGACACTCTAATAATAAAGACATGAAATGCATCTGTAATACTGTTGGAGCAACCCAAACACAGATGGAGGAGTCACCCTCAATAGATCTATCCACTCACTCCCGCTTAGTACTAGAAATTAACGGTCCATGATAATAAAGGGGACTTGTCAAGACGTGGTAGTAAGGCAACTTAAGCAATGTATGAATTTTATACTTAGGCATGTACACAAAAATAAGTAATGCAATGTATTCTCCCCCGTGGGATTTGAAATCAAAATATAGAATTAAAACGGGGCTATGAAACTCACCTCGAAGTGATGGTACAAAGATGGTGCAATGAGGTAAAAGTAGTCGGGACAATGAGGCGCGCACACTAGCCGCAACCTAAATGAATAATCGCGATCTAATTAAGATCAAGCCGTAATGAAATGAATGCACATGCACATGATGCTCATACCACTCGTAATTTGGAAATACTAGTTATCGTCATAGAAAAATAGTTTCCATACTTAGGAAAAATAGGTCCATTTAGAGGAGTATATAACTTGTCGTGTTATCTTGTAAGAAAGTGTTAGCGTTAAGTTCCTTGTATCAAAACCTTGAAATACGTCGTCATGTCGTATAAATATTCCTTCGGGTCGTACGTATTCATTTGATAAGAAAATAGTCCTTAGTAATATTTTCTAGAAAATATACCGTTTAGTACGTACGTTATTATTTTTATTTGTGACTATATATATATATATATATATATATATATATATATATATATATATATATATATATATATATATAGTTTTACGATGTTAAAATGGGTATAACTCGGTCGTTTTAGGCTCGTTTTCCTTGTTTTTTATGTCCACGGATTCGTCTTTGTATATACTAGTATATTTTTGATAACTCGGCTCCTCTAGGTTACGTTTAATACCTCTTTTTACCCATCGTGTTCTGCCAAACAGCAAGCAGTTTGATAAGAAATAGTTTTCGTCGTTAAATTTGCAAAAATCATATCTCCTTCGTTATAAACTCGTTTTAATCCGTTCTTTCGCCCAAAGTTTCGTTTTTGAATGTATTTTCTAAATCTTTGGTCAAAACTTGGCCACCTTCTACTGATTTTCCCACGAAATTAAAATAGGGACAGTAGGTAATCTTATTGTTTCAAAAACCATTTTCAAGTCTCCAAACTAGTTCCATCCTCCATCAAACCACTTTCAAACACCACAAAGCTAATCTAATCCTACCATACACCTTCTTAGGGTGTCATGGGTCCTTACACATCATCAATCCACTAGGTCTAACAAGGGTTTCTTATGTGTCCATTTCTAGGGCTTGAAAGTTACATATGTACAAAAATAGAGTGGTATAAGTTAATGCATGTATGAGATCTTGTAAGAAAATTATATAAACATGGTGATAACTTGTAAAAATCATAAAAATGAGTTTGTTTACTTACTTGATGGTTTAGAGAGTTTAGATGATGAAAAACCTACTAATCCTTGAGTTTTTATTTCAAAACTCTAACAAGGATGATTATATAAACAAGTTTATGACAAGACCTTGTAAAATTTGTTCTCCTTGCTCCTTGAACACCCTAGTTCGATCCAACCTCAAGAGAAAATGAAGAGAAAAAGTTTTCTAGTGCAAGTAAAAGTGATTTGTGATAAAAGAGTAAAAGAAAGTTTATTATATATTAGGAGACAATAGTTTGGTGAGTAATTAAGAGTGTTGGTGAGGTTTCAATGTATGAAGACCATGGGGGGGGGGGGGGGGTGGCCGGTCCTAAAGGAGGAAAAAGGGGGGAAGTGTCTTGGGATTAATTAGGGAAAATTAGTATTAGTATTATGTAGTTAAGTTAGGTTTAGGTTTAAGGTTTAATCGGGGTACCGGGTTTATTAGAAATAAGTTTTATCGAAGTTATTCGGGACGTAATAGAGTCGTAAAAATTGTAAAAATATGTCGGGTACAAGTACGGAGAGTTTGGGTGATTATTGTTTAATTTTGGTGAAAACCGTCGTTATTAAGTTAAACGTACGATACGTAATAAATAAATTTCCAAAATACCGGGTAAATTAATATTACAATTTTTATATTATAAAAATGAGTATAAAAATGTATTGGGATAATAGTCGGGAGTGTCGGACATGTTAGACACATTTATAGTTCGCGTATTAGTGTTTATTTAAAAATAAACGTACGTAAATCGTTAATTGTACCAAAAGTATAAATTTAATTATCCTACGAGTGGAATAGCATGCAAGTGCCCTAATGATGATATGTCGACTATTTCTAGTCCGTATGAAATGTCCCTGACAATAATGCATGAATTCGCTCCTGAACCAATACGGTTACGCGAATTTGAACACTCGTAAACTAAATTTACGACGACATGAGTAATGCACGTGAATAGTGATTTCCTCTCGGAAATGAATAGTGTCAAGTGAATAGTAAAATTTCTGAAGGTGTCTCGGAATGTCAAATTGACCTCAAAAACGATGAATAGTAAAACGATGAATAGTGATCAATGAATAGTAATTTGTGAATAGTAGAATGTCGAAGTTTGGAAAAATGACCTGAAATTGTGGGTTGTGACAGTCGCCCATCCAAAAAGGAATTCAGTCCCTGAATTCAGTTAGTGTTGGTCTCGGTAATAGGCTCGGTGAAAAGTTGTGGATACTTGCGTCGTATTTGGTCTTCTCGTTCCCAAGTAAACTCGGGTCCTCTTCGAGAATTCCAACGAACCTTCACGATCGGAATTCGACTTTGTTTCAACTGTTTGATCTCGCGATCCATTATTTCAACTGGTTCTTCCATAAAGTTAAGCTTGTCATCGAGTTGTATTTCTTCTAATGGTATAATGGCAGACTCGTCCGAAAGACATTTCTTGAGGTTCGAAACATGAAACGTGTTGTGTACGTTGCTAAGTTCTGATGGAAGTTCAAGCTTGTAAGCAACCGGACCAATCCTCTCCAGGATCTTGAATGGCCCAATGTATCTCGGGTTCAACTTCCCGCGTTTTCCAAATCGTATCACGCCCTTCCAAGGCGAGACTTTCATCATGACTTTGTCTCCGACCTGAAATTCCAATGGTTTGCGTCGAACATCTGCGTAGCTCTTCTGTCGACTTCTAGCAGTTTCGAGTCTCTCTCGAATCTGAATTATCTTTTCTGTTGTTTCTTGTACCATCTCCGGGCCAGTACATTGTACTTCACCGACTTCGGCCCAACAAACTGGAGATCGACACTTACGACCATAAAGTGCCTCGAATGGTGCAGCCTTAATGCTTGAATGGTAACTGTTGTTATAGGAAAACTCGATTAACGGCAAATGGTTAGCCCAACCATTTCCAAAGTCAATCACACATGCTCTAAGCATGTCCTCAAGGGTCTGAATAGTTCTCTCGCTCTGACCATCGGTCTGAGGATGGTAAGCAGTGCTCATGTCTAAATTGGATCCAAAGGAATCTTGTAATGACCGCCAAAAGTTTGAAGTAAAACGACTCTCTGTCGGAAATGATGGAAACTGGTGCACCGTGTCTTGAGACGATTTCCTTGACATAAAGTCTAGCAAGTTGTTCCATTGTATAAGTCTCTCTAATGGGTATGAAATGAGCTGATTTGGTAAGTCGATCAACAATTACCCAAATAGCATCGAAACCTCCTGACGTCTTTGGAAGTTTAGTGACAAAGTCCATAGCAATACGTTCCCACTTCCATTGTGGAATCTCTGGTTGTTGAAGTAACCCTGACGGTTTCTGGTACTCGGCTTTCACTTTAGCACAAGTAAGACATTTGCTGACGTACGTAGCTATTTCTGCTTTCATGTTCGGCCACCAATAAAGCTTTTTGAGATCCTGATACATCTTATCAGAACCTGGATGAATAGAGTACTTCGACTTGTGTGATTCATGCATAATCAATTCTCGCACTCCACCATAGAGTGGTATCCAACTTCGGTCCTTGAAGCATAACACTCCATCTGATCTCTTTACAAAGCCATTTTCGCTTTCTGGCATACCATAAAGTTTCTCATGTGGTCGGTTTTCTTCCTTGAGATCCTCAATCTGAGCTTCTAAAATTTTTGATGGTAGTGGTGAAATGATAGTCATTCCCAACGACCTAACTCTCAAAGGTTTGAGTCGTTCTTTTCGGCTAAGTGCATCTGCTACAACATTCGCTTTTCCTGGGTGATATCGGATTTCACAATCGTAATCACTCAACAATTCTAGCCAACGACGTTGTCTCATGTTAAGTTCCTTCTGATCGAGTATATGCTGTAAGCTCTTGTGGTCGGTAAAAATTACACACTTAGTACCATAAAGGTAGTGTCTCCAAATCTTGAGTGCAAAAACTACCGCACCCAACTCCAAGTCGTGCGTAGTGTAATTCTTCTCGTGTATCTTAAGCTGCCTAGATGCATAAGCTATCACCTTCTCGTTTTGCATTAGCACAGCTCCAAGTCCTTGATGCGAAGCATCGCAATATACCACAAAGTTCTCAATACCTTCAGGTAATGACAAAATCGGTGTGCTACAAAGCTTTTGTTTCAATAATTGAAATGCGGACTCTTGTTTTTCTCCCCACTCGTACTTTTCATTCTTTTGTGTCAGCTTTGTTAACGACTTCGCTATCTTAGAAAACCCTTCGATAAATCTTCTGTAATATCCGGCAAGTCCTAGGAATTGACGAATTTCCGTAGGAGACTTGGGCGTAGCCCAATCCTTAACTGCCTCGATCTTTGCTGGGTCGACTTGTAAGCCTTGGCTATCAATGACATGGCCAAGAAATTGAACTCTTCGTATCCAAAAATCACACTTTGAAAATTTGGCATACAATTGCTCCTTCTTGAGTAGTTCCAGGATTGTTCTGAGGTGTTCTTCGTGATCTTCCTTACTCTTGGAATAAATCAAGATATCGTCAATGAATACGATCATGAACTTATCAAGATACGGTTTGCACACCCTATTCATGAGATCCATAAATACCGCAGGTGCGTTGGTTAATCCAAAAGGCATCACTTGAAATTCATAATGACCATAGCGTGTTCTAAATGCCGTCTTCGGGATATCCTCTTCCCGAACTTTAAGTTGATGGTAACCGGATCTTAAATCAATCTTGGAATAAAAACTAGAACCTTGTAACTGGTCGAACAAGTCGTCAATTCTGGGGAGTGGATAACGGTTCTTCACCGTTACCTTGTTCAGCTCACGATAGTCGATGCACATTCTGAAAGTTCCGTCCTTTTTCTTCACAAACAAAACCGGCGCTCCCCAAGGCGAGGAACTCGGTCTAATGAATCCTTTGTCCAAAAGTTCTTGTAATTGATTCGACAATTCTTGCATTTCCGAAGGTGCAAGTCTATACGGTGCTCGTGCAATTGGTGCAGCTCCTGGCACTAATTCAATTTGAAACTCAACTTGGCGTGTAGGCGGAAGTCCTGGCAATTCTTCCGGAAAAACTTCTTGAAATTCCTTAACAATTGGCACATCTTCAAGTCGTTTCTCATCCGACTTCTTCTCCGTGATGTGAGCCAAAAATGCATAACAACCCTTCTTTATGTACTTCTCGGTCTTAATGCATGATATAATACTGAGTCTAGTTCCACTTCGCTCTCCGCGAACAACCAAAGTTTCACCGTTATAAGGAAGGTGAACAACTTTCTCATCACAAATAATTCTCGCTCGATGCCGAGATAACCAATCCATACCGATCACAACGTCGAAACTTCCAAGTTCTACGGGCATAAGGTCTATGTTGAATGGATGGTTTAGGAAATTTATGGTGCAACCACGGACAATGGTGTTGGTGTTAACTAAAGACCCATCGGCTAATTCAACGATATAGGAAATGTCTAATGGGGTCGGTTCTATGTTAAGTAAAGGTGCAAATGCAATAGAAACAAAACTTCTATCCGCTCCTGAATCAAATAAAATGGATGCATAACGATTATTAACGAGGAACGTACCCGCAACAACATTCGGGTCCTCTTTGACATCGTCTCCTCCCATGACATAAGCTCTTCCTCGTGCCCTTCCATCTTGATTTCCAGTTCCTTGATTCTTCCCCTTCTTTGGACAATCACTCTTAAAGTGTCCAATTTCTCCGCAACCATAGCATGTTACTGGTGGTTTCTGATTGTCACCCACGATTGGAAGTCTACAATCTTTGATGTGGTGACCAAGCTTCCTGCAATTGCCACACAAATCTGGACAACGACCTGGGTTATGATGCTTCTGACACCTTTCACATTTAGGTAGGTTACCAGTGTAACCTTTCCTGTCATTTGGTCCTGCAGCATAAGCCTTTGCTAGTTCCTGCCTCTTAGGTGGCGGCTGAACAGCGTTTCCACCTTGGTTGTAATCAAACCTTCTCTTGTTGTTGTTGTTATTGTTTGAATTGTTGTTCCGGTTATTGGGATAGTTGCGGTTCCGATTGTTGTTATAGTTGTTGTTGTTCCGAGTGTTGGTGTAGTTGGTGTTGTTTGAACGGTAGTTGTTGTTGACAGTAGATTTTCCTTTTACCACTTGGACCATGAGTTTCTGAGTTATACGAATAGCCTCTTCCATTGATTGAGGGTCAAAAGAAATCACATCTCCTCGAACACTTTCGGGCAATCCACCAACAAAGTTTCCCATCTTTTTCTCATCATCGGGAACCATAGTTGGACATAATGCAGCCAACTCCTGAAATCTCCTGAAATAAGTCTCAATGTCATCACCTTTAGTCACAAGCTCATAAAATTCCGTTTCCATCTTTTGCACCTCGGTACGAGGGCAAAACTTCTTTGTCATCAATTTCTTGAATTCCTCCCAAGTAAGCTTGTAAGCATTTTCCATACCAATCGGCTGAGCATACGAATTCCACCAAGACATAGCTTCATCAAGAAGCATACCTGTAGCAAATTTTACCTTGCTGACATCCGGGCATCCGCACATGAGAAATACGTTCTCAGTCTTTTCAAACCAGCGGATTAAAGCAACCGCTCCTTCAGTGCCCTTAAATTTGATAGGATCACTAATCTTGAAATCTTTCCATGTACATTCCCTCTTATTAGTGGGTGGTTCAACCGTCCCTGTATTAGAAGCAGTCTCAGCAGCCCTTGCAGCAACCTCAGCTCTCTCTATCTCTAGAGCTTCTGCAATACTATCCCTGACCAACTTGCGGATAGCGGATTGAGTCATGGCGGGTGTTTCTGGTGCATTCTTACCCTTCCTTGGTGCCATATTTCTAATAAATCACAATGGAAATAACCATGAGATAAATCATAACAGAAATAGTCATCGTACCAAAGATATATACCACAACATGTATATATATAAATATACAACCACAATAAATATAAATACAACCATGACATGTACGAGTACAATCACAATCTGTACGAGTACAACCACAATCTGTCTAGACATTACCACGACAAGTATATATACACAACCACAACAACCACGACACGTGTATATACACAACCACAACAACCACGACACGTATAGATACAACCACAACCTGTATAAATACAACCACGACCTGTATATATACAACCACAATCTGTATCAATGCGCTAATAATAAAGAGCAACCACGAAACATCATAAAATAATCACAACACATGAATATAATACATGAAAATTTCGGCCTACATGGACCGATATAATATATAGCACAACATTTCCAACATAGTAGAGTCGCACTTGATATATTTGTTTGTACAACAACCAAAAGACTACAAGTTCTTGAACTATGTCCCACATCCCGGGACTAGGAAAATAGTAAAAGCTAATATAATACCAGTCTACGTCTAGGCTCCTCCAGGTGCTCTAGATGGTCCAGGCTATCCCCTCAAGCGGCGAATCTCACGATCCATCGCAACCACGATCTCCTCAAGATGTTGGACTCGTAACTGAAAAGAAGCATCCCTACGCTCCAAAATGACCAACCTCTCTCGAAGCAATGCCAATTGATCTACCTGCTCCCACTGAGTCTCCTGTGTCGCCTGAGCTCTATCTCGAATCTCAGGTAACTCATCCCTAAGTAGCTCAATCTCCTCCTGGTGCCTCAACTGTCGTGCCTCGAGTCCATGGTAAGACACATCAATCCCAACTCTACCCTGAATCAAATCCTCAACCTGCTCCTCTACAGCCTCAAGTCGAGTGGTAATAATCTCGTCAACTCTATACCCCAAACTATCGACTTGCTCCTACTGAGCATCAAACTGATCCTCTAGTGTAACGGCTGTAGGATCCCTAGCTGCAGCCGCTCTCGAGCTCTCACCTATGTGGTATACTGGTGGTGGTGAAAGGTCAGCAGTCTCGGTAATGGGTGAATCTGGAGTGGTAAGCCTTGCACGCTTCCTGAGCGGCAAGAGTGAGGTAGGTACAGGAGTAGTAATGGGTATGGCTGGTGGTGGTGGTGTAGGCACAGTAGGACTAGGGAGACTCCTATAAGTAGATGTAGCTGGGCGAACCCTCTTCCTAGCAGTCTGGATAGTCTTATCCCTAGGAAACATAAGTCTCGGCTCTGAATGGATAGTAGTAGTAGGTGATGGTATGTCAGTGGGTACAGTAGGATGGACATGAGAAGTAGGAGCCGTATCCTCCTCCTCGAAAGGCTCGGTGTCATCATCAGATGCCAAGAGTGGCAATTCAGGTGTAGGAGAAACAAGTGGTGAAACAGCAGTGGAGGACACAGAGCCCTCATCATCAGAATCAGATATAGTGTAAAGTATGACAGTGTCGGGATTCGAAGACATGACTCTGAGATAATCAAGGTGAAATGAAAATGAATAACTCGTAAAATGGAATCACCGAAATAAGTAAATATGCACTATGATGAAATGATGATATGCTATGATGGTGTGGTTATAGTCTAGGGATCGTGTACATCATGAACCCTATCATGATACATCCTAGTTCGCTATAACCTTAGCTCTGGTACCAATCTGTCACACCCCCAAAATACCTGAATGGCAGCGGAATGGAATACCTGAGGGTGTAACGGATCATAGCACACAACCAGGATATATTGAACGACCTAAAGTGTCGTTTTAAAAATACGTCGTTTGATTCATTCAAAAGATTCAGAGTTATAAAGACATAGGTCCCAAAAGTTGGAAAAGTTTACGGAAACAAGTTTAATACAATCAAACGACATTTGAACATAAGTGCAAGAAAGTCCGAATGAGCCATATCATCCTTGATACACAAAGTGACTCCATGCATGCCATGAGAATATGCCTTAGTTACCTGAGAAATACATTGCGAAAAACGGTCAACATAAAGTTGGTGAATAATCATAGGTTTATAAGTAAAATCTAGTGTATAAATGCTATAAGTAATGCCAAGAAATAGGATGTCCGGAAAAATATATACATTGGCTCTTAAGCTCATGACCCCGAAGCTAGACGTTACTTGGCCCCAATGAGTGTTTACCAGACACTCTAATAATAAAGACATGAAATGCATCTGTAATACTGTTGGAGCAACCCAAACACAGATGGAGGAGTCACCCTCAATAGATCTATCCACTCACTCCCGCTTAGTACTAGAAATTAACGGTCCATGATAATAAAGGGGACTTGTCAAGACGTGGTAGTAAGGCAACTTAAGCAATGTATGAATTTTATACTTAGGCATGTACACAAAAATAAGTAATGCAATGTATTCTCCCCCGTGGGATTTGAAATCAAAATATAGAATTAAAACGGGGCTATGAAACTCACCTCGAAGTGATGGTACAAAGATGGTGCAATGAGGTAAAAGTAGTCGGGACAATGAGGCGCGCACACTAGCCGCAACCTAAATGAATAATCGCGATCTAATTAAGATCAAGCCGTAATGAAATGAATGCACATGCACATGATGCTCATACCACTCGTAATTTGGAAATACTAGTTATCGTCATAGAAAAATAGTTTCCATACTTAGGAAAAATAGGTCCATTTAGAGGAGTATATAACTTGTCGTGTTATCTCGTAAGAAAGTGTTAGCGTTAAGTTCCTTGTATCAAAACCTTGAAATACGTCGTCATGTCGTATAAATATTCCTTCGGGTCGTACGTATTCATTTGATAAGAAAATAGTCCTTAGTAATATTTTCTAGAAAATATACCGTTTAGTACGTACGTTATTATTTTTATTTGTGACTATATATATATATATATATATATATATATATATATATATATATATATATATATATATATATATATAGTTTTACGATGTTAAAATGGGTATAACTCGGTCGTTTTAGGCTCGTTTTCCTTGTTTTTTATGTCCACGGATTCGTCTTTGTATATACTAGTATATTTTTGATAACTCGGCTCCTCTAGGTTACGTTTAATACCTCTTTTTACCCATCGTGTTCTGCCAAACAGCAAGCAGTTTGATAAGAAATCGTTTTCGTCGTTAAATTTGCAAAAATCATATCTCCTTCGTTATAAACTCGTTTTAATCCGTTCTTTCGCCCAAAGTTTCATTTTTGAATGTATTTTCTAAATATTTGGTCAAAACTTGGCCACCTTCTACTGATTTTCCCACGAAATTAAAATAGGGACAGTAGGTAATCTTATTGTTTCAAAAACCATTTTCAAGTCTCCAAACTAGTTCCATCCTCCATCAAACCACTTTCAAACACCACAAAGCTAATCTAATCCTACCATACACCTTCTTAGGGTGTCATGGGTCCTTACACATCATCAATCCACTAGGTCTAACAAGGGTTTCTTATGTGTCCATTTCTAGGGCTTGAAAGTTACATATGTACAAAAATAGAGTGGTATAAGTTAATGCATGTATGAGATCTTGTAAGAAAATTATATAAACATGGTGATAACTTGTAAAAATCATAAAAATGAGTTTGTTTACTTACTTGATGGTTTAGAGAGTTTAGATGATGAAAAACCTACTAATCCTTGAGTTTTTATTTCAAAACTCTAACAAGGATGATTATATAAACAAGTTTATGACAAGACCTTGTAAAATTTGTTCTCCTTGCTCCTTGAACACCCTAGTTCGATCCAACCTCAAGAGAAAATGAAGAGAAAAAGTTTTCTAGTGCAAGTAAAAGTGATTTGTGATAAAAGAGTAAAAGAAAGTTTATTATATATTAGGAGACAATAGTTTGGTGAGTAATTAAGAGTGTTGGTGAGGTTTCAATGTATGAAGACCATGGGGGGGGGGGGGGGGGGGGTGGCCGGTCCTAAAGGAGGAAAAAGGGGGGAAGTGTCTTGGGATTAATTAGGGAAAATTAGTATTAGTATTATGTAGTTAAGTTAGGTTTAGGTTTAAGGTTTAATCGGGTACCGGGTTTGTTAGAAATAAGTTTTATCGAAGTTATTCGGGATGTAATAGAGTCGTAAAAATTGTAAAAATATGTCGGGTACAAGTACGGAGAGTTTGGGTGATTATTGTTTAATTTTGGTGAAATCCGTCGTTATTAAGTTAAACGTACGATACGTAATAAATAAATTTCCAAAATACCGGGTAAATTAATATTACAATTTTTATATTATAAAAATGAGTATAAAAATGTATTGGGATAATAGTCGGGAGTGTCGGACATGTTAGACACATTTATAGTTCGCGTATTAGTGTTTATTTAAAAATAAACGTACGTAAATCGTTAATTGTACCAAAAGTATAAATTTAATTATCCTACGAGTGGAATAGCATGCAAGTGCCCTAATGATGATATGTCGACTATTTCTAGTCCGTATGAAATGTCCCTGACAATAATGCATGAATTCGCTCCTGAACCAATATGGTTACGCGAATTTGAACACTCGTAAACTAAATTTACGACGACATGAGTAATGCACGTGAATAGTGATTTCCTCTCGGAAATGAATAGTGTCAAGTGAATAGTAAAATTTCTGAAGGTGTCTCGGAATGTCAAATTGACCTCAAAAACGATGAATAGTAAAATGATGAATAGTGATCAATGAATAGTAATTTGTGAATAGTAGAATGTCGAAGTTTGGAAAAATGACCTGAAATTGTGGGTTGTGACACTTTATGATGTTGAAAATGATGATATCGAAGACATACCT
>JARVZY010009388.1:0-27519 GCA_030686995.1 Artemisia argyi
AACGCTTAGATAAAGTGTACAACTTTCTTATTTTATTCATTATCATCTAATAAGGGGGTGTTTGTTTCGGCTAATATAGCGAGCTTTAGGCGTATTTGGTTTTCGGATTATGTTTCATAAGCTCATTTTTTTGTGGCTTATTTTGAAACTTTTTGGCTTATATAACTACTATGTCATAATAAGCTTATATAAGCCGAAAAGTTTCAAAATAAGCCACAAAAAGTGAGCTAACGAAACATAAGCCCAAAACCAAATAAGCCATAAGCCGGCTATATAAGCCGAAACAAACAACATAACAATATAAGCCAAAATGAGATAAGCTCATAAGCCATAAAATAAGCTAAAACCAACACATCCCTTAAAAAACCCATAACCCATGTAAGTAACAAAACCAAATATCACAAACAAAACATAAAAACACAAAAAAATTTAATCTTTATAAAACATAAACATAAAAACATAAAAAAGATTCAATTTTTATAAAGATTATAATATAAAAAGTAAACCTTTTTAAGACGAATAGCATCTCTATCAGAAGTAGAAGAAGTTGCATTATTCTCATCTTTGGGTGACCTTCTTCCCCTGCCACCACCCTGTTTTGGCGGCGCATGAGGATGAACAGCAGCGCGTGAAGGTGACTGGGAGATGGGTTTTGTAAGTGAGTGGAGATAAGTGGAAGAGATGACGGAGTGGTCTTGATGACCATACTTTTAAAGCCTCCATTGTTGGGGTTTCAAGTTGTTATCTGAACTGAGTCTGATGGTTTTGTTGGGTTGAACATAATCAAGAATGTTGAAGATGTAGGGGTATTTTTGTAATTTTAGTTTTTGTGAGGTAGTATTGTGTAAATTGTAGTTTAAGATTATTATTATTATTATTATTTTTTTAACTTTAAATATTTTTGTTCGTATGATACAAGACAAATGAATAGATTAAAATTTTAAATATATTTTCATTTGTATAATTTTTATTAAGTACTATTATATAACCAAAACAAATATATTTAAGGTCAAAAATTTATAGTAGACACTTAAAAAATATATTTAAGCTTTATATAGACTTCGATAATAAAGAATTGAACTAGATGGATATAAATTTGAGTGGAGCACATAACACTTGGAATAAAGATCATGGAATAAATTTGAAGTCCCACACTAGACGACCAAATCTCAAGTCTTTGCAATTTGTACTTATTCTGTGATGGAAAATACAGTCAGCAACTCTTGTGAAAGAGAGATTTACGCAATTATCAGCTTAAAGTAGTGTCTTCATGGAAAAATTTATTCATACATGGTTCTTCTTTTATTGCTTATAAGGCTGCATAAATCTTTAGTTTTCTCATGACCTACAACATGTTTGATGAAATGCCTCAACCAAATTTTAGCAACGTTAAGTTTACAACTTTTCCTTTTATAAGAAGAATGTGATTTCAAGAGTAATCTGCATAGGTAAATTAGTTTGTCATTTGGCATTTGATTAACTATTTAAGCCAATACAAGTTGTTTAGATTCAAGATGAATGATTATGTTTTGTGTTTGTTGTGGACATGGTTAAGCTTTGCATACAAGTTATAAGTTCATTTTGTTTTGACATGAAAATTGGACCGGCCCAGTTCTTACATACTCAGCTTGGCTCATATTATATATTTGGTAACTAACAATACATGCTTTGGCGCAATTAAATCGTTGAACATCCATTTTATACGTTAGTTTACATACATAATGATAATCTAGTTATAATATTTTATTGCAATACTTAGTTGAAAATACATATCAGAAGACTCTTTGCATAAAGCTACTTCAAAGTCTTGTATTTTGGATAATCGATAGAAACTGATTGATGCAATATGTCTAGTCAATTTGAAGTAGATGGTCCCAAATTTTTGTTTTACTTTTTCATTGTTCAAAATTCCAAAAATAAATTTCTCCTGTTTTGTGGAAAATGATGAAGAAAAGTGAACTATCCCAATATTAGACGTTAGAAGACTTAAAAGTCTTTAAAACTTGTAGTTATTAGACATCTTTTTCTATCTTACTGATACTTTTCCTCTCGGTACGTGTAAATGTGTGATATAAATCAAAGTCAAGCTAATGGGCCCAAAATTAAAGTATCAAATCAATTTAAGTATCAAAAATCAAAAAAATTAAATATTTAGATTTTACGAAAATCAGTTTAGTGATGATTTACAAACCTGAAGAACTGGTGTATCAACTTCGATATAAAGCCTACGGATTCAACTGTATGGCGTATGACTGATACAATCTACTGAAGTGAAGCACAAATCAGCATACGAGCATTTGAAGATAATACGTTATATGATCCGAAAATTCAATGTTTTAACCCTACCTTTGCTCTTTTACGGAATACATCAGCTACCTCTGGATTTGCAATCATATCTACATATCTATACACGAAAAACAGACTTGCCAATTATGATGATGTTTAACATTAGCAAAAACGGACCACCATGACATTATTATAATATGCAGGATTGCACAAATTATGTTACAAAAAAACGCTATTAGAAATCTAACCGTTGGCGATAACACTTATCCACATATGTTAGACCGTGAAACTTATCCGGTAGTGGAAGCAAAGATTTTGTGAGGATCAAAAATGAATTTACACATACAGAAAGTTCCCCTGAAAACAAATGCAAACATGTATATGCTATAGAAAAAATAGTGTAAAGACTATCAAATTACTCTTTGTATAACTTTGTTGCGGAAGCTAACCTTTTTCTGTGCGTTTAATCCAGCCGCTTGCGCCCAATATGTCGCCTATATCAACAAGACTCTTTAATTGGTCAAACTGATCATCTACAAGCCTTTCTTTCTCACAGTAAAGATGATATTATAAGTAAATATATCAGTATTCAGTACTACGACACAAAACAGTGTCATAGAAAACCATAACACTAATTTATGCAAATAATAGGTGAGGAAATCAGGTTTATTTAGTAGTCCAAATGGTTCTATGAGGGTCAAATCCATCACATTCCTATTTGCGATCTTCGAGTTGTTAACATTCACTTTGGCAGATGATCAATGGGCATGTGGCGTCACGTTTTGAAAGTCGTTGTCTAATTCTTGTGGTTTGAGTCAAAGAATCAAATTTGGAAATACTTAGGTCAAGAGTAGATGAAACGAAACTAATCCTGATTATCTGATTATTCAAGTCTCGTTTTACATGTAAATCCTTAAATAATCAGAAATGTCAAACACTCAAACTGCTGATTATCACAACTTCAAACATGGGAAGAACATCCAATTATCTAAACACTATCTCCAGCATCCCACACATACACAAATATTAAGAATTATATAGCATGATGGTCTAAATCTTTGCATTTCAAACAAGGAACATGTTATCAGCGTACCTGAATTGTTCCAGAATCATCCCTCAAAGTCAAGAACGCAAGTTTTCCAAAAGCCCTACGTGCAACAATTCTTCCTGATATTGAAACTTGGTCATTCTCATCGTTTGATTCTTCGCCACTGCCGAGATGCTTATAAATATCTTGCAATTGATTAGCGGTATGAGTCCTATCCCACTTGTATGCATATGGTTCAAGTCCCTTGCTCCTTAACTCTTCTACCTATAAAAGAACCTGTTACTCTCAGTGCAAACAAATAAACCAGATGTCTACACCCGCACTCATCATAGACCCCATGTTACCATGTAAATTATGTTAGAAAACAAACAGTTGGAACAACCATTGTTTTAAGCAAGTGCTGCAAAGATCAAAACTGCACTTAAGCTGTGTTTGGAATTGTGTTCTAAAACTGATGATTTGATCATTGTGTTTTAGCAGATAATTAGCCATCCAAAAAAAAAAAAAAAAAAAGGTAGCAGGTCATTAATTTTGTGTGGCTTTGGGATTGCTTAATATAACTACTTATGTTTGTTGAAATAACCACATAAAAAGTAGGAATAATGTACTCCTAAAGTGATTACCTGATTATTGTGTTTTTTATTAAAAAAAATATTAGTAGTTCTTAGGGAGTGCGTGGGATTGCTCATTATAACTAGATATTATTTTTGGAATCGGCTTCCAAACTGATTATACAAAACTGTGCATTTCACTCTCAAATAACCATATAGACCATTTCAATAAGCAACCCCAAACACCCTCAAAACCACTTAGTTTCTTAAATCCCCATAAAACCTCATCACCCGCTGGACCCATAAACCAAATATCAACAAACAAAACATAATAACCAACTAAGATTCAATCTTTATAAAGGGGTTAACGACATGCTTCTAAGTTTCACACATTCACACTTTTATTCTTCGACATCCTCCCAATCACTCACGTGTTTCATAGAAACTTACAACTCGCAAAATTACATAAATAAAAAATCAAACCTAGTGTTAAGCTTGTGTTTGACATTGCATTTTGAAAATTATTATCTGACTTTCACGTTTTCAAGTAGCAAATACTTGCTTTTACGATTACTAACAAAATTGCTTATACTTATTTAAAATACCTAGATAAGCAATTTGGAATACGCAACTTCCAAACTGCTCATTTCACTCTCAAATAATCAGATAAGCAATAAATAAGCAGTTCTTATAAGCAATCCCAAACACCCCCTTATAAAAAGGTTTAACAATTTCTTAACACCCATTTAATTAACAACTCAAATCCTAACGAACAAAACTATAAAAAACAATAAAGATTCAATCTTTTTTATAAAAAAGACTATAAAAACTAAACCCTTTAAAGACGAATAGCATCTCTATCAGAAGTAGAGATTGCATTAGGCTAGTCGTAATGGAGACCCAACCAAGGATCAGTTTACCCTCTCGAGCCGCGTCCCCCCCCCCCCTCCTCCTAGTGAGTCACTGAGTCCCATAGGAACGCATCCCTCCCCTCCCCACCCCCACCCCCCCCACCCCCTTTTTTTTTTTTTTTTTTTTTTTTTTGCTTGATTCGATCGGCAAAGCGACCGAATGGTTTGCATATGGTTTGTGTGAGTGAGGTGCACGGGGTCGCCTTACCACGGGCATTTGGTCATGTGTTTGGTCTTAGAGAGAGAAGCTGATGTCGCGTTGACGTGGTAGGGTCATAAGGTCACCCATAGGGTCACTAGTACTACTGGTCTTAGTATCATCTTTAGGTCATAAGTTTCAAAATAAGCCGGAAAAATTGGGCTTATATTTCATAACAATATAAGCCGAAATGAGATAAGCTCATAAGACATAAAATCAGCTAAAACCCACATCCCTTTAAAAACCCATAACCCATTTGATTAACAAAACCAAATATCACAAACAAAACATAAAAACACAAAAAGATTCAATTTTTATAAAGATTATTATATAAAAAAGTTGAACCTTTTTAAGACGAATAGCACGAATAGCATCTCTATCAGAAGTAGAAGAAGTTGCATATTCTGAGACAAATCAAACTACATCACTAGTAATTCCAGACTTTGGTCCTCATAAGTAACCACACATCTTTATCGATACCACTCCAACATATGACACACATAGAACTTCGGGACGAAGTTCCCCGTAAGGGGTAGAGACTGTAACAATTCACATTTTTCAGGATAATTACCATTCCCGGAAAATTTCACTATTCACTTTTACTATTCATTTTTCCCGAAAATTTTTCCCGAAAGTTGATTTTTATTTGATATTCTCAAGTGATAAATCATTTCCATGGCAAATTAAATGTTTGACATTCGTCAAATCATTTTCGTGAAAGATATTAAGGAATTACACGGAATTACACGTTTTAGGGTAAAACGTCAATCAGAAATTCTACGCACAACGAAATTCAACCCCGTCAGGTGACCCCACATCAGTAAAATATTTTACACACTCATGATTTATTTGAGAATTAATCGTGACTGAGAAAAATATGACCAAAAACTTCCCAGCAGGTCACCCATGCCTGTACTACTCTCGCATGAGCACGCTTAACCATTTGGGCGATTAACCGTGAGACCACAAAACGCGTTTCTAAGACTTTTTGAGTTTTCAACTTATTAGAAAAAGTCAACATATTCTTTCCCTCCTCCATTGACCAAAAATGATCCCTTGATGTTATAAGTCATTTCGTGATTTTTAGGCTTACGGTTTGATGTCTAAAAGACATTTAATACCAACCGACACTAGACTGAGCCCAGTCTAGACATTATAAGTCATTTTAAATCATTTTTATAACATTAGAAAAGTAACATTTTACTTTTCTCAATTTTACGCAATATTCAGCGTTTTACGCGAATTACGCGTTTTAGACCCGTATTTCCAGTTTTTAGCAGGGTTTTACACCCAAATGGAACCTACCACTCATTTTATATTTTATTATGGAGTATAATGACATGTTTAACCATTCTTCCAAGTTTCGTATTTTTACGATATCCGGTTTTACGTTTCGTGGCTTAACCATTTACGGTTAGCATTTTACGGAGCCAAAACTAACACCATATCTTGGATAATATCATCACAAGTCCACACCTTGTTCCCCAAGTGTATGAACCGCCTCTAGGAGGGGGGATTCACACTATGTGGCTCAATCTTATGCATTGAACCCTTAGATTTCATCCAAGTGTTAACCTTGGCCTCCAAGGGTTGACAAGTCAATGGAAGTAACCTCCTCATGAGCATATAAATACTCCTTGTCCCTCCTTGAACGTCCACAACACACACACAAACACCATTCCATTTTCTAATTCACTCCAAGTATTATCCAAGAGAATCAAGAGCTTAAACAACATAAAAACCCTAGTTAGAATATCATTCACCAAAACTCTTCCAATCCCTAATATACTTGGTGATTTCTCTTGAGTTTAAATCCACTCAATTCACCTAAACCTTCATCATCCATCTTTCAAGAATACCAAGGGTAGAAAGATTGCATGAAGTGAAAAAGGGTTGAAGCAAGTCTATCAATGTCCTATCCTTACATGTTAACTTCCTTTCATCTTTGAAAGCCAAAAGTTGTGAGCCAAACCCTAACTTGATTCTTGTTAAATAATCATGTTCATGTTATTTACATGTTATTCTTGCTATATTATGTCTTGTAGTTATGTCCATGATGTATAAAAGTGAGCAAAACAAGTTATTGTTATTGATTGTTACAACAAGTTACTAAAACAAGCAAACTAGTGACTTTCTTGGAAAATCACGACCAAAATGGTAAAAATATGATATTTGATTATTACATATTGTGGTAGAGGACCTAACAAGGAAACCATAGCAATTTGAACCACCCAAAACGAGTATACGAGTCAAAAGTTACGCCCATTTGAAATTACCAAGATTTCCGGCAAAACTGCCAAATAGCTTCCTGATCAAATTTGGGTTTTGAAAGTCCCACTTCTGGTCCGATTCATCAAAAAGTTAAAACACGAAAGTTGTCCGAAACGACGTTTTCGTTCAGGAATAAAGAAGCTCGAGCCCTAAAAACGCTTTCCGAGTGATAAAATTCTTCAAAATCAAAACAGGCCATTTTTAGCCAAAGTCATTACATATAAGTTATGGTTTATGAAGACCAAAGGGGTCTTATGACCTATAAACAAGACCACCACCATGGCTAGAGCCAAGGTAGTGTCTCATGACCATGGAACAAGGACCAAAGGTCATGGCTAGGCCATGACAAAATGACCAAGCCAACTTACAAAGGCGTAAACATGAAACAATGAAATTAGAGATAACATGAACAAGCAATTTGTATCTACTTCACCTAAAAGGAAACCATGAGATTTTACCAAGACAAATGGTCATTAAAGACTTATGAAACTACCCCTAATAACAATCTTCATGTACAAATAAACTTTCCTAAGTTTATTCAAATATCGGACATGTAACCTTTCGGATCAAAACTTATATCTATATATTTCATCAACTACTACAATAGTAGGGAGCCTCATGTGAGGAGTTCATTATGTAAGCCGTCGAGTTGAGTTGTGGATTTACGAGTTAAAGTGTCCTGGCTCCTCGAACGCTTACTAACATGACTTCTGAATTATGTCGGCCCGAACGGTAGTAAACGATATACAAGACATACATGTTTCATGAATCTTTTCTTTCAAAGACTTACATTATACATCATACCACATCATGGACTAAATGCAAGATATATATATAGGCACTACTTCATATTCTTTACTCCGATCCTAAGTCGCGACATTCTATTATAGGTTGCTCGTAGAAACCTACACGATCCAATCATCACCTTCATTACATGCTATACAACTTAAGGTGAGTTCATAGCCCCACTCTACATTACTTCAATGTTTTACAAACCCTTGGGGGAAATACATGCTATTATTTTTCTACTCGAACACAATGCTTTCTACAGTATGTTATTCGACTATGTTTTATTATCACTAAGTAACATCCTTGCCAAACCAAGATCCCTTAGTATGAACCATTTAATCACTTGCGAGGGTTACTTGCAAGTGAGCGCGAATATTGTGAATAGGCCTATTGGTATTGACGAATCCCATTTGTTTTGATTAGTTCAAACAAATGCATTAATATTTGAGACATTAGGTATGACGGCAAAGTACCTACCGGGATAAATCTGCCAATCGATATTGGTACACGTTAACGTTTTGGTTTCATAAGCTTAGTGTATAATACATTTTATGGGCGTATAATAACGTAGCCTACCTGTTTTGTTTTCCAAACATTGGTGTGAGTCTACAGCTCACACTACGATTATTGTGTTCAAACGATTTACCTACAAACACTACGATTATGGTGTTCAAACGATTTAACTACCAACACATTGTGTTCAAACGATTTAACAAACTCTATGAATATCACTCAACCTTTGTGTTGACCTCTCAAGCATGTATTTCAGGTTCATGACGATCAAGGATGGCACGGAAGGACACGGATACTCAAGAGGGCTATAAATTTACTTATCATTCAAAAACACATTTATTATACATTGTAAACATGGAACCAATTGGGACCTCATTTTGTAACCTCTGATATTTATATAA
The DNA here is from genome assembly GCA_030686995.1 of Artemisia argyi. Classification (NCBI taxonomy): domain Eukaryota; kingdom Viridiplantae; phylum Streptophyta; class Magnoliopsida; order Asterales; family Asteraceae; genus Artemisia; species Artemisia argyi. The sequence goes on from JARVZY010009388.1 coordinate 8,970, forward strand.
TTTGAATGATAAATCTTTTTAAAACGACTCAATTGGAGTTCGTTTTCTATTATTGTGACTATTGTGCCGTCGAGTAACACCCAGTTCGAATTCCGCTGCAACCATGAATTGGGGGTGTTACAGATTGGTACCAGAGCCATGGTTATAGAGAAACGGGTCTAATTGAGACCTAAACTATAACCACACATACAAGCAAAAACATTTTATAGCCTTCCGCTCTCCGTGTCTTCCATCCTCCAGACGATTATGGATTTAGTAAGCATGTTATGATACACAAACATATTGGTATATTCATATATACCCATTTTGAGCATTTCCCCGAAGACATTTTTATGCTACACAAACATAATTGCATATTGATATATGTACCCTAAACATAATTGAGCATTTCCCCGTAAGCATTTTATGCTACATGAACACATATAAGTATATTGATATATACACACTAGGCATTTTATGCTACATGAACACATATAAGTATATTGATATATACTAGGCATTTTATGCTACATGAACACATATTTGTATATTGATATATACACACTAGGCATTTTATGCTACATGAACATATTAGTATATTGATATATAAACTCGGTTTATTTTCAATCATTTTATCTAAACATATCTGCGTATGCCTATTCTATGGCATTTCGGCACAACTACATTCTCCCAATCATGTTCCTACTCCAACATTCATTTTCCAAAGACATTGTGAGATACAATGGTCTCATTCATTTTCCAAGACATTGTGAGATACAATGGTCTCATTCATTTTCCAAGACATTGTGAGATACAATGGTCTCATTCATTTTCCAAAGACATTGTGAGATACAATGGTCTCATTCATTTTCCAAGACATTGTGAGATACAATGGTCTCATTCATTTTTCAAGACATTGTGAGATACAATGGTCTCATTCATTTTCCAAGACATTGTGAGATACAATGGTCTCATTCAGTTTTCAAGACATTGTGAGATACAATGGTCTCATTCATTTTCCAAGACATTGTATGATACAATGGTCTTAATCATTTCTCAAATGTTTTGAGTCACACAATGGCCTAACCTACTTCCTAGACATTGTGAATTGCACAATGGTCTAACCTACTTCCGAGACATTGTGTTTTGTGCAAATGGTCTCTAGAATTATTCCATCACATCATCAATATCATTTCTTATGATATCAAAAACCCGTCACAATCTATCGATTTCAAAACAAGAAATATGAGATTTCTAAAAGACAAACTAATTCATCATCGACAAAAGCTGAACTTTCTCTACATTCATCAAAGTTTTCTTATGAAACCTTCATTATTAAAAGTTCGTGATCCTGGCCAAGTATGTTCTATTTTAGAAATACTTAAAACTTCCTTTCCATACGTATCTACCCTTACTATCTTCTATGCTATAGAATATGAAAACATACGTTACAAGTCTTGTATGGACGGGACTTGCAACTTAAGGGTTTGACATCGCCTTTGTTTAGTGGACAGTTTCCCGAAAGCAACGGACATATCAAAAGTATACCTAGTTTAGGTATTTGAAAATTTTATCGAACCTTGGCTAAATATGGACTAGTCACCTATATTTAACCTAGGGACAGTGGAATATAGTCTGACTAACTATATTCGACTTAGAATTTTCAAATACTGAGAGTAGTTGTACTAGGGTTATGTTTAGGTTGATTTCCTACATGAACTCGATAAAACCACCAGAATACATTAAAACAATCTAGAGACACGATAATGTCTTACCACTCAGCGAAATCTTAACACCTTATTTGTGTTACCTAATTTCATTCTTGAAAATTTTCATTTATGAGATAATCCGAACGACTATCTTTGGATAGTTATCAATTCTTCTCTTCATCCTGTAGAAGTACCATCCTGTTTAGGATACCATTCCGTCATAAACTTTTAAAAATCTCTTAAGATTTTTAAAGCAAACTCAACATCGATACCTAAGAGTATTAATGTTAAGCATACACTACACACTTTTGTTCATTAACATATCACATCATTATCTTCACAACCGTTACAAACACAAGCTCATTAACAGATCTTGATGCACTTGTAAAGCTCAAATCATCCTTAGTTACACCACAAGTACCCTCATTAGCTTTACAAGTTTGAATATTCATCTTGTACCTTTGGAACACCAGTATCATCTCGTAATACACTACCTTGTAACTCACCGGCTAAGTATGAATGTTGTGTCGGGAATTCTTGAGTAGGATGATTTATAATATCCTTATTTGAATGGATTGGGATGCCTTTTCATTTAAATAAAGAAACTATAAATCATCGAACCATACGTTTATATTCCTTTAGTTACATTGTTTGGGATGCCTCTCTATGTAAATAAAGAATTATAAACAAGTGGGCTTAATTATATCCGAAATAACATAAGTATGAAGTCAACCTACATTACATTGCTCGGGTATGGCTTGATACCTACATTACATTGCTCGGGTATGGCTTGATACCTACATTACATTGCTCGGGTATGGCTTGATACCTACATTACATTGCTCGGGTATGGCATGATACCTACATTTTATTCGCCACAAGAAATCCTATCTTTTCACCGACATCGCTTCAAACCATGACATAAACACTAGGTACAACAACCGATTACCTACTAGGCTATGATTGCAACGACTATCCCAATTTCCATTAGTACGAGGTTTACACTTTGGTTTTCATAATGATAGTGCAATAACAAACAAACTCGTTGCGAGGCCATGTAACCATATGCATGTGCAGTCGTACCAAACTCATTACGGGGCCATGTAACCATACGCATGCGCAGTCGTACCAAACTCATTGCGAAGCCATGTAGCCATATGCATGGGCAGCCGTATAATTCAAACAGGACTTGGTCCAACCACATGTTCAACGTTTATTCCATGATTCGATTCTTATATCAATTGCTATTGATACTTGACAACTATATCAATTTCCATTTTGATATTTAACTATATCAATTTCTGTACAACTACTATATCAATTTCTATTAATAATCGACTGCTATATCAATTTTCTTTGATATTCGACTATTATATGGATCTCTACTGATTTTCAACCATGTTATCAATCTCTATTGACACACCATATTCTGAGACAAATCAAACTACATCACTAGTAATTCCAGACTTTGGTCCTCATAAGTAACCACACATCTTTATCGATACCACTCCAACATATGACACACATAGAACTTCGGGACGAAGTTCCCCGTAAGGGGTAGAGACTGTAACAATTCACATTTTTCAGGATAATTACCATTCCCGGAAAATTTCACTATTCACTTTTACTATTCATTTTTCCCGAAAATTTTTCCCGAAAGTTGATTTTTATTTGATATTCTCAAGTGATAAATCATTTCCATGGCAAATTAAATGTTTGACATTCGTCAAATCATTTTCGTGAAAGATATTAAGGAATTACACGGAATTACACGTTTTAGGGTAAAACGTCAATCAGAAATTCTACGCACAACGAAATTCAACCCCGTCAGGTGACCCCACATCAGTAAAATATTTTACACACTCATGATTTATTTGAGAATTAATCGTGACTGAGAAAAATATGACCAAAAACTTCCCAGCAGGTCACCCATGCCTGTACTACTCTCGCATGAGCACGCTTAACCATTTGGGCGATTAACCGTGAGACCATAAAACGCGTTTCTAAGACTTTTTGAGTTTTCAACTTATTAGAAAAAGTCAACATATTCTTTCCCTCCTCCATTGACCAAAAATGATCCCTTGATGTTATAAGTCATTTCGTGATTTTTAGGCTTACGGTTTGATGTCTAAAAGACATTTAATACCAACCGACACTAGACTGAGCCCAGTCTAGACATTATAAGTCATTTTAAATCATTTTTATAACATTAGAAAAGTAACATTTTACTTTTCTCAATTTTACGCAATATTCAGCGTTTTACGCGAATTACGCGTTTTAGACCCGTATTTCCAGTTTTTAGCAGGGTTTTACACCCAAATGGAACCTACCACTCATTTTATATTTTATTATGGAGTATAATGACATGTTTAACCATTCTTCCAAGTTTCGTATTTTTACGATATCCGGTTTTACGTTTCGTGGCTTAACCATTTACGGTTAGCATTTTACGGAGCCAAAACTAACACCATATCTTGGATAATATCATCACAAGTCCACACCTTGTTCCCCAAGTGTATGAACCGCCTCTAGGAGGGGGGATTCACACTATGTGGCTCAATCTTATGCATTGAACCCTTAGATTTCATCCAAGTGTTAACCTTGGCCTCCAAGGGTTGACAAGTCAATGGAAGTAACCTCCTCATGAGCATATAAATACTCCTTGTCCCTCCTTGAACGTCCACAACACACACACAAACACCATTCCATTTTCTAATTCACTCCAAGTATTATCCAAGAGAATCAAGAGCTTAAACAACATAAAAACCCTAGTTAGAATATCATTCACCAAAACTCTTCCAATCCCTAATATACTTGGTGATTTCTCTTGAGTTTAAATCCACTCAATTCACCTAAACCTTCATCATCCATCTTTCAAGAATACCAAGGGTAGAAAGATTGCATGAAGTGAAAAAGGGTTGAAGCAAGTCTATCAATGTCCTATCCTTACATGTTAACTTCCTTTCATCTTTGAAAGCCAAAAGTTGTGAGCCAAACCCTAACTTGATTCTTGTTAAATAATCATGTTCATGTTATTTACATGTTATTCTTGCTATATTATGTCTTGTAGTTATGTCCATGATGTATAAAAGTGAGCAAAACAAGTTATTGTTATTGATTGTTACAACAAGTTACTAAAACAAGCAAACTAGTGACTTTCTTGGAAAATCACGACCAAAATGGTAAAAATATGATATTTGATTATTACATATTGTGGTAGAGGACCTAACAAGGAAACCATAGCAATTTGAACCACCCAAAACGAGTATACGAGTCAAAAGTTACGCCCATTTGAAATTACCAAGATTTCCGGCAAAACTGCCAAATAGCTTCCTGATCAAATTTGGGTTTTGAAAGTCCCACTTCTGGTCCGATTCATCAAAAAGTTAAAACACGAAAGTTGTCCGAAACGACGTTTTCGTTCAGGAACAAAGAAGCTCGAGCCCTAAAAACGCTTTCCGAGTGATAAAATTCTTCAAAATCAAAACAGGCCATTTTTAGCCAAAGTCATTACATATAAGTTATGGTTTATGAAGACCAAAGGGGTCTTATGACCTATAAACAAGACCACCACCATGGCTAGAGCCAAGGTAGTGTCTCATGACCATGGAACAAGGACCAAAGGTCATGGCTAGGCCATGACGAAATGACCAAGCCAACTTACAAAGGCGTAAACATGAAACAATGAAATTAGAGATAACATGAACAAGCAATTTGTATCTACTTCACCTAAAAGGAAACCATGAGATTTTACCAAGACAAATGGTCATTAAAGACTTATGAAACTACCCCTAATAACAATCTTCGTGTACAAATAAACTTTCCTAAGTTTATTCAAATATCGGACATGTAACCTTTCGGATCAAAACTTATATCTATATATTTCATCAACTACTACAATAGTAGGGAGCCTCATGTGAGGAGTTCATTATGTAAGCCGTCGAGTTGAGTTGTGGATTTACGAGTTAAAGTGTCCTGGCTCCTCGAACGCTTACTAACATGACTTCTGAATTATGTCGGCCCGAACGGTAGTAAACGATATACAAGACATACATGTTTCATGAATCTTTTCTTTCAAAGACTTACATTATACATCATACCACATCATGGACTAAATGCAAGATATATATATAGGCACTACTTCATATTCTTTACTCCGATCCTAAGTCGCGACATTCTATTATAGGTTGCTCGTAGAAACCTACACGATCCAATCATCACCTTCATTACATGCTATACAACTTAAGGTGAGTTCATAGCCCCACTCTACATTACTTCAATGTTTTACAAACCCTTGGGGGAAATACATGCTATTATTTTTCTACTCGAACACAATGCTTTCTACAGTATGTTATTCGACTATGTTTTATTATCACTAAGTAACATCCTTGCCAAACCAAGATCCCTTAGTATGAACCATTTAATCACTTGCGAGGGTTACTTGCAAGTGAGCGCGAATATTGTGAATAGGCCTATTGGTATTGACGAATCCCATTTGTTTTGATTAGTTCAAACAAATGCATTAATATTTGAGACATTAGGTATGACGGCAAAGTACCTACCGGGATAAATCTGCCAATCGATATTGGTACACGTTAACGTTTTGGTTTCATAAGCTTAGTGTATAATACATTTTATGGGCGTATAATAACGTAGCCTACCTGTTTTGTTTTCCAAACATTGGTGTGAGTCTACAGCTCACACTACGATTATTGTGTTCAAACGATTTACCTACAAACACTACGATTATGGTGTTCAAACGATTTAACTACCAACACATTGTGTTCAAACGATTTAACAAACTCTATGAATATCACTCAACCTTTGTGTTGACCTCTCAAGCATGTATTTCAGGTTCATGACGATCAAGGATGGCACGGAAGGACACGGATACTCAAGAGGGCTATAAATTTACTTATCATTCAAAAACACATTTATTATACATTGTAAACATGGAACCAATTGGGACCTCATTTTGTAACCTCTGATATTTATATAATTTGAATGATAAATCTTTTTAAAACGACTCAATTGGAGTTCGTTTTCTATTATTGTGACTATTGTGCCGTCGAGTAACACCCAGTTCGAATTCCGCTGCAACCATGAATTGGGGGTGTTACAATAAATATATTCACTATTGGGCCATACATATCAACAAAAGATCACTCCATCACATGATCACAATCCAAACCAAAAAACAAAATGAAACCTAGTCAAAGTCAAACACCCATGAACACCAATGCCGGAACAAGCAACAGAGACATCACCACCACCAACAAAAGCAAGCCACAGTTCAGACCAGTCATTGATGATTCAAAACCCCTTCTCCAAGATCCGGTACCCCCCCCCCCCCATTTTTTTTCTTCTTTAAATAGTACTTTATCCTAAGTTTTATATAATAATGTTTTGTTTTGTAGATAATAAGATCAGACCCGATCGAGACAGAAGAAGCTGTTATCCGCTTGCCTCGTTTCCCTCCGATTATTAGTGGCTGACCCAGAAATCTGTCAAAAAGTTAATTAAAAAAAATAAAAATAAAATCTATGTAAGTGTATACCTCCTGTCTCAAGTACGTCCGCTTATGTGTCAATGCCTAGTTATAATAGTTTAATGTATTTCGACTTTTCGTTAAATGTTATGGGTCAATGGTGCGTACGTAGCTCAGTTAATGGACGAGGCATCTTTACACATATCAAGCACAAGGTAGTGTTCGACTTGGCACCCATAACCACTAAGTGAGTTATGTATGCCCCATATTATGAAAAGGCATCCGATTGTGAGCCAGTTCGGATTACCGGTTATTAACCTTTGCACATAACAATAATTTATTATGGGTACAAGTAGTAGTGCTATTGATGTGAATGAACTTTTTTTCACCGTTGAGGTAATGAGGTGTTACGCCCTATAAGCTTTCTTTGAGTGTTTGGGATTATGCGTTATGACAAATGTATTAGGCATATCTGCTTAGCTGAGGGTGTTTGGGGTTGCATATTTGAAGTTTTTTTTTTTTTTTTTTTTTTTTTTTTTTTTTTTTTTTTTTTTTTTTTGGCGAAAATTGTATCTTCATTGAAAATCAACAAGTGTTGAACACTATACAATGAATTACTACACTAAGTATAGATCTTATGGCAAATGAATTAGCCATTTGAAAGAAGATCTACCATAACGTAACTAAGCACAAGCTACAAATTCTAATATCGATAGCACGATTACAACACCCAAGGTTGCGACACCCATATGTAATATTGGTGTGTTTGACATAAGCCAACTGCCACGGACCACTGAAAGCTTTTCAAAACCACTGATGTTGCCACCTTATCCCAACATATTTAGCTGAGGGTGTTTGGGATTGCATATTTGAAGTGCTTTTTTTTTTTTTTTTTTTTTTTTTTTTTTTTTTTTTTTGGCGAAAATTGTATCTTCATTGAAAATCAACAAGTGTTGAACACTATACAATGAATTACTACACTAAGTATAGATCTTATGGCAAATGAACCATATTCCCAATGCACTAGATGTGCTATTTTTTCTGCATTTCACAAACATTCCATAAGTGTGTTTGGTTCAGTGTAACCCGAAACAGGTAATGTCCTATTCTCCGCTCGGAAAGATTCTTTTCTTTTAATATGACCAATGAAATTATCAATCTTATTAGCTGGGGAAAATTACAGTACTTAATAGTGTTAAAGCAGAACAACCCAAAAAATAGTATAAAAACTTGAATCTCACGTGAGTGCCCCATTGTCCTTTCAAATGTGACTCCGGCGTTGACTTGTTTGGTTATATTTTGATAAAATTAGCGCATGTGGAGGTGAAGTGCTTAGAAGCCAATGCCATAAACATGACTGAGTGAAAGTATATGGAATCCTAGACGCCCTATAAAGCTGTTTCAGTAAGCTGTTTTTCTGCCAACTTTAAAAAGGTTCAATTTAGTTGACAGAAGCTGTTAAGACTTATCAAAATTCTATTGCCTGCATTGTGTTTGACACTTCATAAGCTAATGAACTATGCTCATAAACAAGCGTAAGATGTTTAAATACATCGATGTGAACAATAAGTAGAGCTAGTTAGACTTATATGAGGTATCAAGTGATAAGTAGATATATACTTGTCGAAGCAAAGCCAATTAGACTAAGTGCATAGATATATATTGATCACAACGACACATTCCAAGTAGATTAAACAGTGTCTGCTAACCATCATCACTAAGAAAAAAAAACAAGGAAATTAACTGCTCATTATGGCATGCAAAATGTAAAACGACAGTCACATGATGACATGATGGAGTAAGAGCAGATCCCCTCATAACTAGCAAAAGTGTTATAGTAAAACATTAAGAAAATACAAGGAAATTAACCACTGATTATGATATGGAAAACGGCATCACATGATGCAGCAAGAGCAGATCCCCACGGTATTAGCATTTGGTTTGTCGCGAGGTGGATATGACGGCACATAGGTGGCACGTGGCTGAGAATTGTCGTTATAGTTGTTGCCCTTGTTTTTTTTTGGTAGTTGTTGCCCTTGTTATCATAGTCTCCATAACCGCCTTGATAATGGTCACTCTTTTGATACATGTGTAGGTTGGAGGACATTCGCCACATTGCCAATGCACTAGATGTGCTACTTTTCCTGCTTTTCGCAAACAATCCATAAGTGTGTTTGGTTTAGTTTAACCCGAAACATGTAACATACCATTGAAATTATCAATCTTATTAGCTAGGGAAAATTACAATACTTAATAGTGTAAAAGCAGAACAACCCGAAAAAATAGTATAAAAACTTGAATCTCACGTGAGTGCCCCACTGTCCTTTCAAACACGAATCCGCCCTCACATTCCCATCACGCCCACACAACACCACCTTAATCCCATCAATCTCATCCTCCTCATACACACACCTTGATATCCAACCTCACTCCATATCATGCTTCGGACACTGTAAACCACCGTCATCACCGGAGATGACTGGAGAGTATGAAAGTGGTTGGCGGTTAAGGAGTCTGGTCGTGAAGAAGGTGATTGTGATTAGTGTTAGTGCTCCGATCTGATGTGTGTGTGTGCAAGGGGTTGTTGTGGTCGGTTTTGCAGTGTTAGTGTGACTGTGAGTGAGTGTGTGTTTGTGTGTGAATTTGTACTGTTATACAAATTTACAGAAAGGTCATTCAAAATTCTCTTTTGAATCATTTTAGTAACTCAGGCAGGTGATCGGTGTGATGCACTTTGTTGTAAAATAAATTAGTTGTTTGTAGTGATAGACAGGCAGATTACATGATTGTCTATATCATGCTTATATGCTTAAAACTAGGGTGACAATTTGAGCCGGGTTTAAGGTTGGATTGACAGGTTGGAAAACTTCAGCTGAAACATGATATGCATAAGTAAATGGCACATAATCATATCAATTCTAATCCGTTTAACACAACATATTTAGCCATATTATTTATATGAATTAATGGGTTAAACGCATACAAGTTGAACAGTTAAAGTGGGTTTCATGTTACACAAATTAAATGGGTTGAAACTCATGAAATTCATCTAATACTTATGATAACAAAGTTCCACATTCTAATGTCACAAACAGGGTAACTCTGTTCTAAGTTCTGTTTCATATACTTTAGCACTTGTTGTCAGGGATGAAACTCATGAAATTCATCTAATATTTAGATTTATATAATATTCAGTCCTGAATCAGTTTGAGTTGGTTTATGGTGTCTTATAAGAATCTCATTTACTGATAAGCAACAATTACCAACATACTTATTTTCTGTTTAGTATTACTAATCAATTAAAAAAAGTAAGAGCATTATCACACTAACATTGAGCATATCAATCATATTCATAAAGCTGAAAACAAGTCAGTACTATTGAGTGTGTGAAACAGACCCCGGAACCAGGTACAAGTTTGGTGGAAGAACATGTGGTCACTGTTATGTCAATGTAGCAAACAAGAACCACAACCTCCACTGATGAAGATGGATTTCATACTAGCTGGAAAAAAACCTAACGGTCATGATTACTCATGAATAACATGTTCTTTTATGTTTGTAAAAGTTTCCTCCACACATACAAGTGATTGATTGTAGAGACTACAGTGTGCTGACTTAAGAGAATTTCCTGTGACTTTTATATTAGTGATTGAGTAACAACTAAAAAATCAGTATTCAGATTTCTAAGATGCATTGGAGGCTTATTTCATGTGCCTCGTAATCATGAGTAAAACACAGCAACAATAGCTAGCTTCACACTACACTTAGATATCAACCGTAATAGCATTTACATTTGAGGCATGATGCCTTACTGTAAAGATTCATATTTATTTTAGCTAGCCATGATACCTTAACATCATCAGGTATGTTCCAATTCTATGTAAAGTATTTTATCAAACAGTTTCCGTGCCGTATATCACACAACGTGGGGAAACGGCCACCCATGGTGTTAGCGGCAATTTTATTAATAAGAGGGACTTAAAAACCCTTGCCAAATACAAGTGAAGCATGAAATTACAATACTATATACCAAACATTAATAAGTAGATGAACAAAACATAAACATATACACCACTATGCACGTGCAACCCTTCGCCATTTTGCTATGAACACCACCACCTTTACATACACCCAATCTTTCAAGCTATCATGCAACTGGAAAAAAGCATGTCTCCCACGGCGGTTAAGAAGTATAGCGCTAACTACTATCCAAAATCCAGTAGCAAAACCAGCGGTCCCTCCAATATAAAACCATCTATGAAATTCATCTATGGCTTCACCATCACTCTTACCTTCACCAACTACAGGTGTTACTTCAAGTACTTTATCACCGGGACAATATTTAGTCAGCGGAGGTCCACATAGTCCAGCATTTCCAATGTACCTTGAAGCTTCAAAGGTCTGGAGTTGAGTGCAAGATGGAATCCTCCCAGACAAGTTGTTATGCGACACGTCAAGATAATTTAAAAAATTCATCTGAGACATGCTTGATGGCAACTGCCCTGAGAGATTGTTTTTGGATAAATCCAAAGTCAGAAGTTCTTTCATTTGACCAACTTGTCTTGGAATCTCTCCAAGTAGAGCGTTCTTTGACAAGTTTAGTGCAACCAGTTGAGAAAGATTGGTAAGTTCATACGGGATTTGTCCTGTTAAATGGTTGCTCGACAGGTCAATGCTCTTCAAGGATTCTAGATTTTTGCTGAATTCACGTACCTTTCCTTGCCACTGGATTATCACATGGTCAAAATAATCAAAACTAGAGAAGTAACTACCTTGATTAGTGTGCCTTATGCCCAACGAATTCAGTGTGACGAGATCTCTCCCTTTGAGAGAAAAAATATCTAGAACCATGGCAGTGATATTATTGATGCACGAGGGGATGGTTCCATTGAGGTTGTTCGTTGACAAGTCTAGAAGTTGAAGATTTACTAGATGGCATACTTGTAGAGGGATGGTTCCATAGAAGTTGTTTGATGCTAGGCTAAGAACGTACAAACGTGATAGGTTTTCCCCAATCCAAACAGGCACATTACCAGAAAACTTGTTGGCCCCCAAATTCAGAAAGGTTAAATTCGTGCAATGTTTTAAGGATGAAGGCAATTCTCCAAATAAGTTGTTGTTGTATAAATACAATGTTTCAAGCTTGATCAAAGACTTAACAGATGCAGGAATTCTACCAGATAGATTATTGTTTGCTAGATTAAGAACCACCAGCTCTTTTAAATGCCAAAAACAGTCTGGAATTTGTCCTGTGAATGAGTTGTCTGAGATATCAAGAAATGATAAATGGCCATCTACAATTTGGCACACAAAGGAGATTTTCCCAGATAATTTGTTTTTGGAAAGATCTAACACAAACAAAGTGGAAGGAGCATTCAGAATAGCGCCACTTATGCTGTTGAAAGAGAGATCCAAATAGATCAACCGAGAAGACTGCCAATGGTTCCAGTACTCCTTAGAAACTGTGTCTGAAATGCTATTTTTGGAAAGATCAAGATGCCAAAGATTTTTCAATTTTTGTGTCCATTTGGGGAAACGAGGCCCTAGCTTGTTTGAACTGAAATCTATATATCCTACACTCTGAGAAAGGTTTGACACGTCAGCAATTAGAGGAACTCCTTCGAGTGAGTTGTTTGAAAGATCTAGTACTAGAAGTGTGGGTAGTTGCCACAGTTTGTCACTTATAGTTCCATCTAACTGATTTGAAGATAGGTTCAAGTGTTGTAGGGATGAAAAGTGTTGGATCTCATCAGACAATGACCCAGTGAATTGGCTACCGGAAGCATCCAAATATATTAACGCAGCTGATGTGCATCCAGACAAGTTGTTCAGAAAATCTGAAAGTTTCCCATCAAACTTGTTGCCAGAGAGATAAAGATCTCTAAGCTTATTGCCAGTTAATGGGCACAACCAACGACACATGGATGAGTTGAGATTGTTGTTATGGAGATTAAGGTAAACAAGAGATAAAGAAGAGTTGACAGATGAAGAATATGGATGCATGACTTTTGAGAGCTCACATACTCTTAAACTTAACTCTTCTAGGTTTTGGAGACCTATAATTACATTTACCCAGTTATTTGCTTTGGCAAGAGAAATTCCATCCATATAAAGATCTTTTAAATTAGATAGAGAAGACAACCAATCTAAGTTTTCAACTGTACAACTTCTGAGGGAACCTAGATAAAGGGATTCCAAATTGGTGAGGTTTCCAAATTCCGAAGGAATGGTTCCATAGAAAGAGTTGTTTGAAAGCGCAAGCTCTGTCAATTGGGTCAAGGAACCAATGGACATAGGAATGGTTCCAGTAAACTGATTCCCAGCAAGAAAAAGCTTTGTTAATTTGGTCAACGAACGAATGGACTCAGGAATTGTGCCAGTAAACTGATTTACACTTAGGGCAAGATATGTTAACCGGGTCATGTTACCAATGGAATTAGGAATGGATCCACTAAACTGATTTCCACTTAGGTCAAGATAAGTTAAATGAGTCATTGAGCATATGAACTTGAAAATGGTTCCATGAAAAGAATTGAAAGCAAGGTTAAGAATATTCAAATATGTTAAGTTAATCAACGAATGGCTAATCTCACCTTCAAGACCACTATAACCAATAGAGTCAAGTTGAAGCTCTTTGACATGACCTGTGACGTTGTCACACACGACTCCATCCCATTGACAACAATCATATTCTTCTTCGGGTCTCCATGTAGAGAGCAGGTTAATGGGGGCTTGAATAATGTGAGCTTTGATATCAAGAAGAGCTTGTCTCTCCTTATCGATGCACTTATGAACAACTCCTCCTGCTGCTCCAACCAGTTGTTGGCCAAAGGAAGTGGCAGTTCTGGTATTAAACAACAAAAAGACAAGTGAAAAAAGAAGCAAAACATGAATATGCATAAAGTAAAAGTAAATATTTTCTCTCATTATGTGTGTTGTAAGAAAATTGTATTGATGTGTTTTGATCTGATAATGAACACATATACCTCTATGCAGCTTTATATAGACTTCGATATCAAAGAATTGAACTAGATGGATATAAATTGTGTGGAGCAAACAACACTTGGAATAAATTTGAAGTCCCAAATTAGACGTTCAAAGACTCTCAAGTCTTTGCAATTTGTAGTTATTCAATGTATCTTTTGGTCCTGAAATTATTCTGTGATGTAAATGTAAATCCAAAGAAACGGAGCCAAATAAATCACGCTGCTGGAAAATACAGTCAGCAACTCTTGTGAAAGAGAGATTAACGCAATTATGAGCTTAAAGTAGTGTCTTCATGGAAAAATTTATTCATACATGGTTCTTCTTTTATTGGTTATAAGGCTGCATAAATCTTTAGTCTTCTCATGACCCACAACATGTTTGATGAAATGCCTCAAGTAAATTTTAGCAACATTAAGTTTACAAGTTTTCCTTTTATAAAAAGAATGTGATTTCAACAAAATAGAATAGACCGGACTAGCGAGATCCGTTTTCATCAGGTAAATTAGTTGGTCATTTGAATTTTTACTGCATTTGATTAACTATTAGTTGGCCAATACAAGTTGTTTAGATTCAAGATGAATGATTATATTTTGTGGTTGCTGTGGACATCGTTTAGGTTTGCATACAAGTTATAAGTTCATTTTGTTTTGACATGAAAATTGGACCGACCCAGTTCTTACATACTTAGCTTGGCTCATATTATATACGAAGTGGGCGCCGGTCCGCCGCGTTGCGGCGGGGCGTCGTTTTATCCGCAACCTTTTTCTATAACAGGCTACTCAACTTACTGAGATAATTTAGGTGAATCTCATGTAAGTAAACAAAGTCTCAAAAAAGAAAGCAAAAAAGATAGATATAACAGGCTAGCATTCACCTCATGTACATATCAACAATAGTCACTTGCATCCA
The DNA here is from genome assembly GCA_030686995.1 of Artemisia argyi. Taxonomy (NCBI): domain Eukaryota; kingdom Viridiplantae; phylum Streptophyta; class Magnoliopsida; order Asterales; family Asteraceae; genus Artemisia; species Artemisia argyi. Next base: position 24,042 of record JARVZY010009388.1, read on the forward strand.
AATTTTAAGAGTAATTCATGCAAACCCAACTTACTGTTGCTGCTACTTCTTATGTAGCCTTTCACGCAGCCTAATTTCCAGAGGCATTCTTTGTTAATTCATTCGTAGGTATATAGTTCCCAATATTTTCAGTCGTATTTATTCTTTTTCCAGTATTAGTATTTTTTTCTGTTAGCAAGAGTTGCTCTATGGTTGTTCTATGCATCTGTTACAACATGGGTGCTGGCCGTTGACGCAATGCTTGCTGTCACTACAGACGTCGAGTACTGAAGGAACTTTACAGGTACCTACAAAACATATATCATCGATTAATAACTTCATTGTACATATGGGTGTAAAACATATATCATCAGTTGTTTTTTTGTTGGAGTGTTGATATGTTAAATAACCCCTAAATAGCAAATAAACAGCAACTTTTGTTGCAGTTAATCCTAAACTGGTTACTAATCTTAAATGGTAACCGTAATCAGAGTCATTATACCTAGTAAAAAGTTATCATTTGCGACCTGAACCACAATAATCAAATAATCATTCTCAAATGCCTCACGGAACTTTATACAATCAAAATGATATGAAGCGAGACTAAAGTATTATATCTGTTCTTTGACTGTTATTGGGGTAAGAACACATTTTTAAGAAATGTTGGTTATGCCTTATAAAGCAGCTAGGCAGATTCCGAAACATAGAGATACAGAACATATAGCCATATAGAGTTGATCAAAAGCTATCAAAGTGAACCAACTCTTGACTGTGAGTATTGTGTAAAGTTTTGTATATCAGTAATTTAAAGTCTTTGCAATCCCTAGATACAGCCACGGTCACGACTTAGTCCGGTCATCGTTCTAAATCTACTCTAAAAACTTGAAGGAAGACAAAAAAAGGTTTTTGTATGAGAACTTACCTGCACACTGTGAAGTTCAGGAGTTGACAATACTGTTAGCATCTTTTCAGCTGTCGACATCCACCTATGAAATCCTGCAAAGTCCTGTTTCAACAGAAAAAACATGTAAATTTGAGGTGGCAAATTGGGCGGGTTGACAGGTCGAGTAACCAACCAAACATGTGACTTTGGTATGGATCAAGCCAAGTTTGAATTTTACGACTTCTATAAATAAGCAGAGTGTTAGATGATCGTAAAAGTTGATTTATTTCAAAAGTTCTCCTAAAAGGGTAGTGGGTCAAGAGGACCAAGCGGATTGTACGCCACAACTTCAAACCATTTTGACCCGTTTTCAAAATATTACTTCTAATTCAAGATCCTGACATCGAATCGAATTTATCTTCCTCTAGATGAAGACACAGTAAAGGTATACAACATGGTTTACCTCTTTCGGAAGGTTGTCACTCGAATATTGGGACGAACTTAACCATTGGCTTGGTATTCGTATCCCTGCCATCATGGAATGACCATATGATTATCTTTGTATCTCAACCATTTGTTTCGCAATCAGTCCGTTCCATTGCAATCAACATAAAAGTCCTAATTCATGGTCCAAATCTTCTTTAAAAGTCCTAATTCGCAATCACCATCACCGATTGTTAATCAACGGTTACCGTAACAGCTTCAATGTTCTCTTGATCTACCAAATTCATGGTCCAAATCTTCTTTAGAATTGTTTTGTACTGTTTTTGTGCAGTGGAAGAAGGTTCGGGAGATAACCGCCTCTCGATTCTTCTGGCTTCTTCAGTTCTTCTTCATGTTATCAAATTAGCGTTTGCTAAATGGGCCGAACATAAGACTGGGTCACTGGGCATATAACAGGCCGTGTAAAAAAAAGAAGCCCACGATGGTTACTGTTCATCGAACGACGTCGTATTGGATGTCATTTAATATATATAGTAATTTGGTAACTAACAATACATGCTTTGGCGCAATTAAATCGTTGAACATATATTTTATACTTTAGTTTAAATACATAATGATAATCTAGTTATGTTACTTCATTGCAATACTTAGTTGAAAATACATATAAGAAGACTCTTTGCATAAAGCTACTTCAAAGTATTGTATTTTGGATAATCGATAGAAACTGATTGATGCAATATGTCTAGTCAATTTGAAGTAGATGGTCCCAAATTTTTGTTTTACTTTTTCGTTGTTCAAAATTCCAAAAATAAATTTCTCCTGTTTTGTGGAAAATGATGAAGAAAAGTGATGTATCCCAATATTAGACGTTAGAAGACTTAAAAGTCTTTAAAATTTGTAGTTATTAGACATCTTTTTCTATCTCGTGATACTTTTCCCCTCAGTACGTGTGATATAAATCAAAGGCAAGCTAATGGGCCCAAATGCTAAACCAAAACCAAGACTAAAAGATGAAGACTTTAAGTAGTCTTGAAAACTTAAAACAAAACAAAATTAGTTCTTGAGCAAGAGCCCCAAAACTCACGTAAAGGAAAAAAGTACAACTCAAGTTAAATTCAATCATCATCAAACACTTGATCAAAATTTTGGACAACAACAACAACAATGCGCAACCCAAATAATCAGCAAAAAGTGTTGGCAACCCTTTGGAGAAAAAATGTCCGCGTATTTATAGAGAGAAAAGGCAATTTTGAAAAAGCAGGTTAAGACTTGCTTTCGGTAACATTTAGTAAACGCAATCCCAAATGCCTCCTAAGTAAGGGCTGCAAAAGTAAAATTCATGCTTAAAGTGGTGTTCAGCATTGAACTCTGAAAGTGATTAATAAAACAGCCAGTGCATTTTGAAGAAATCAGAAAAGCAGTTGGGAATAATGGAACTCCCAGACAAATTATCTATTTATCTCATTATTGCGTTTTGGAATAGCAAATAACTAGCTTTTAGGGAATGTTTGTGATTGCTTATTATAGCTCTATCGACGCTTTAACCAGCATAAGCCATCTTCAAACTGATTATTCAGAACTACTTATTTCACTTTCAAATAATGCTTCAATAAGCAATCCCACACACCCTAAAAACTGCTTATCCATAATGTCAAAATAATAAGCATATAACTAGTTTGAACCAACCACCCCTGGTTATCTAATTCTAATAACCCCAACAAAAGCTAATTTTCATCATCCTCAAACAATCAAAATTCACCAACAGAATGATATGAGCTCAAGTTAGGTTGGCACGTGCGAACACATGCTCGAGTAACAGATATTCCCGCCCAGACCAAGACTTTATAAACCAACATTTCACTTCACTTTCATTTAGTTAATCATTTGTGTAAACTCTTCTCTCTTAATCTCCTGTAACAAACTATAACTCATTGTAACAGATTTTCTGTACAATCGGCCATTGATACTAGTATAATACAATTCTTCTTCGATAATCTTTTTCTCATTGCTTCATTATCCTACTTAGTTGTAATCCATTAACGGATCTTATGTGATCCCTAGTGGTGTGTATCACAGAATTACAAACAACCCTTAGATAAAGTGTACAACTTTCTTATTTTATTCATTATCATCTAATAAGGGGGTGTTTGTTTCGGCTAATATCGGGCTTAC
>JARVZY010009389.1:0-27521 GCA_030686995.1 Artemisia argyi
GTCTCTTTAAATCATGCATGGTGATCTCATATTTGTCATCTATATTTATATAAATGACACTTATAAGTGAACTAAATCAAATCAAGAGGACCATGGTTTGTCTATTAAGACTTTTTTTGTAACAAGTCTAGAAATCCATGCTATCATAACTACCCACTTATTGCACATTGATACACATTAGGATTAATCCTCCTAGTTATGTAGTTATGAACTACTTGATGCTGCTTATTGCTTCCTTGCACTTATATTTTACTTGCTTGATGAGTATGTTTGCATGCTAGATGAAATTGCTTGTTTACTTAATCTCTTTGGTTAACATGCTTTGTCTATATAATTGCCTACATAATTAGTATATGCTTAATTGCCTCAAAGAGTTGGACTTGTTTGAAACAAAAAACACGACCTTTCTGCAATTCACTACCAAAAACCCTTTTCTGGCAATATGGGAATCACCAGATGGGCGGCCCCCTTAAATCATAAGGCGGCCCCCTTAATTATTAAGGGGACCGGCCTCCAATTAAGGGGACCGACCATCTGATGGTCATAGGTGTTGTTTCCTTTTTATACTTTTTAACCTATTTCATCCTACACTTCCCAAAATTCACAAACCTACTTTATCCTAAACCTTCTATCAAAGTTTATACATCCTTAATCCCACCAATCCTACATTATAAACACTCTCATTCCTCTCAATCTCTACTCATCTCATCATGTCCTCTCCCATTAAACCAAAACCACCAAGAAACCCGTTTGGAGAAGAAAGCCTAACTTCCATTAAAAGCCCGTCAAACCAAATGATGTTGTCAAACATCCAACACCAAATTCCTCCTATGTATTCAACATTACATACCTAACACCTCACTCTCCTTCTCACCAACATTACATATCAAAAACCTTTACTCACCCATATCCCTACATTACACTCAAACCTCATAATCTTTACACACTCAAACCTCATATCATTCTACCTTACACTCAAACCTCAAAACCTTTACACACTTAAACCTCATAACCTTTACACACTTCAACCTCATATTTCATCTCCTAGTGCACTTAATGCACCATCTATAACACCCTCCTACCAAGAAATCCCTTCCATGAACATTGCTCTTTCACTCTCACCAATCACATAACTTGATACTCATTTTCCATCTTCACCAATAACTCCACCTAGTCATCCTCACAAAAAGATTCAACCATATTACCATTCCCTACACTCTACAAAGTGTGTCATCACCACTACAACTTAACCCATGAAGGTCAAACCATATTTCATGATACACAAACCTCATGTTCACTCAAATGAACCCTTTCACAAACCTCATCATAATAATCAAACATCCATCCTTGTTCCCAAAAATACACCTTCATCTCACCACATTAGTCATATGTAGAGCATGCTCAATCTCAAAACAACAATCCCTAATAACAATCACACTCCACCATCATCACCTTCCTCCGAACACTTGAAGTTCATTGAAGAACTTATGGAAGCCCATGAGCTTTGTGATCTTCTTGCCTTACACCTTGCTCAATGCAACTTGGAACAACTTTCCTTTAGCTCTCCTTCATCAACCCACAACTTGAAACAAGTTGTAAAACATGTTAACAATTTTCCTTGTTGCATCTTTCTCCAAAAACAAACCATTTCATTGAATGAACACTTCACTTGGATTGATTATATTCTCACTAGATCTCATCTAAAACCCTCGCTTGAACAACATCCAAACTCTCTATCAACCTCTTCCTCTCCTAACTCTACACCGCTAAACTCTCCACCACCAAACTCTCCAACACTCATGCACCCAAATATACACCTCCATTAATCCAACAATCTTACCATAACTTAACCATTTTCATTCCAAATACTCAATCATCAACCATCTAAGCATAATATATGCTTATGATTTTCACTTTCAAATAAGTATCAACCAACCTTTTGTTACAAGCAAGTCCGATGGCTCTTTTGGCAAATTAGGATCTTTAACATAATCACTTTGAATTAATTGTTATATATCCTTAATATTTGTTTGCTATGCTTGTTATTTGTATATTGCATATTTTTCTATGTATGCTTGTGCTTCTAATATTTTTGCAGCCAAGATTACCATTGCTCGATTCCTTGGTGCCCTCGAACAAGGGGGAACACACATCAAGGGGAGCCTTCATCCCGTGTAACTTCATTTATGAAGCTAGTCGGCATAAACTTTTTGATTCTACAAAAAGGGAGAGAAGTGAATATAAACTCACTAAATACATGTCTAAAAATTAATTTTTAGATTGATGAGTTTATGTTTTGTAATCATCAAAAAGGGGGAGATTGTTGATATAAATAATGCCTAAAAACATTATTAACATTTATCGATATCTCTATGTTTTGATAATCACAAAACGTAAACCCAGTGAGCTAAAAAATTATGTCATAAACAAGTATTTAGTGGTAAATATTCTCTTAACATCCAAATCACTTAAGGTATGAATAAACAAAGTGTTTATTGCATTCTATGATCAAAGGAATTTTTATTTTTACAAACCTTGCATTTTTTATAAAATGGGACAAACATTTTCAAACCTATACAAAATGTTTTTGTATTTATAAAAAAATGTTTTAGTCAAAATAAATATTTTGAATTCAAATTTCTACCAAAAAAAACGGCTAGATTCTTCAGCTAAAACCTTCCCTACAAAAGGACAAAAAATTCTGAAGAAATTTTTTTTTGTTAGGCGGCCCCCTTAATTATTAAGGGGACCGGCCACGCTCCCAAATAGTATTTTTTCCCCTATAAATAGTGGCTCAAATATAGCATTTTTCCTCACCTTTTGCACTATAAACTTTCTGATCTAAATCTTCTATACCATTCTCTTAAACCCTTTGATCATATAATCATAAGCTTTTGTTTCCAAGTGATCCAAGCTTCAACCTTTCAAGTGCAAGAGAAGAATACTTCAATCCTTCAAGACAAGAAGTATTACAACTTGTTGTGACCTCCACATCCAAGTTGTTTGTGCATCATCACTTGTATAATATTCATCCATTTGTGTATTAGTTGTGAATATTGATTAGATAGAAGTAAACATAAGGAGTTAGGCTAGTAAGGTGTGTAGGTAGAGAAGTTGTGAATTGATTGTGGTGTGCAAGTAGTATATGTGTGAAGAAGAAGTTGTGTGATTAGGTAGTGCTTAGGTGTAAAGAAGTTGTGAAGTAGTTGTGAATAAGTTGTGAAGTAGTTGTGTAGAAGTTGTGAAAAAGGTGTGACGAAGTTGTGGTGTGATAATTGGTGTGTAAGGTTTTCTCCGCCATAAGGGAGCTTGTTGACATAGTGAAGAAAACTCTCGAGTTAGGTGCTCGAGGAATGTAGTAGAGCAAGAAAGGTGTCCTTGTAGCCGAACCACTATAAATCTCTTATCTCGCGGTTAGATCTTTCCATCTCTTACTTATTATCTTGCTTATATCGTTATTACTTTTGCAGACGTAGACGTATATATATTGTTGCTCATATAGTGCTAGTGTTGATTTCACTTAAAGATCAAACAAAAGCTTCATTCACAAAACAAAGTTTTTACAATCAAACTAAAAAGATAACATACATATAATTGATCTTTTCGATCAAGTATAGTTTTCATACAAAATATAATTAAGGATTACAAAATAAACATTTACTTACTTATCTCTCGCATATGGCTATAATTATTTATATTATGCATGTGTTGATTTCACATACTTAGCTTACATTATTATTATTGTTCATATTTAGATATAGTTGTTCATATTGTTCAAGATTTGAGTTCACATAATATCGAATCAAAGTTTTAAAAGTAAACAGGGTTTTAAAACTAAACTAAGTTTTCATAATAAAATAAAAAAGACGTAAAACTATTCAACCTCCATTCTAGTTTTCCACATGGGATGTTTTTTTTAAAGATTTCCCAATTCCTTTCTTTAGTAAACACTTCCTTTTGTCTCATCATGATACGAACTCCTACAACGGTTCAAAGATCAACCTCGTTTTCACCACTTCTACACAAATGTTTTAAATGTTTGTAAACAGAGTTGAACTTTTGGCAATTATCGTTCAACATTGCCCATTTCCCCGTAATCATATCATTGGTACATTTGTGTAGAGAAGATTTATTGAACTCTTTAAGAACCTTGGACCAAAATGATAGCTCATCTTGGTCGTTTCGATTTGGTTATCTTCGGAAATGGAAACATAATACTTGGCTAATCAAGCTTCCTCTTGTTGGGGGGAGGGGGTCCAACGAGTGTTTATCTTTTCAGTTGTTGCGGTAGTGGTGGTGGTTGGTTTTTTTTGGCGAGTCTTTTGCCTTTTCTTCGCCGGTTTCTTGTGGTGCTTGTTCGGTTTCTGGTTGTGGGTATTCCTACGACCCAACATCTCACCAAGTCCAACATATAAGCCCAACTGAGGTTCCATTCTAAAACCAATTGGTGATAGAAGGAGTAGCCCACCAAGCTTATATGTTAACTTTGAGATTATAGTTCTACCGATGTGGGATTGGGTTTGTAAACCCAACAATCCTCCCCTCAAACCCAAACCACCATGGGCCTCCCCTTCGACTATAGCCACAATCCCACCTTTTTCATACCACCGACCTTTACCATCGAAACACACCGCCTTATACCGGCTTCCTTTCGATACAAGGTTTACCGGGATCTACTAATACCATCGAACCGGGGTCTAATCGAGGAAACACCATCCACATCATAACCGGGTCCAACCTGTCTCTGATACCACTTGTGGGTATTCATACGACCCAACATCTCACCAAGTCCAACATATAAGCCGAACTGAGATTACATTCTAAAACCAATTGGTGATAGAAGGAGTATCCCACCAAGCTTATATGTTAACTTTGAGATTATAGTTCTACCAATGTGGGATTGAGTTTGTAAACCCAACACTGGTTGTGGTGGATTTTGTTGAAGATGTTGAAATTGTTGTTAAGGTAGTTGTTGTTATTGAAGATAATATTGATTGGGCGTTTATGGTGGCATAGTATATTGGCTATCAAACGGAGCAAATTTAGATAGTGAGGAAGATATTTCATATTTGCGGATGAACGTGTAGCGGGATTTGACAAAAATGATGAATTTTGATGTTACGAAATCCAATGAAGTTTATAAAAAAAGATCATTTGAATGTTGAGACGTTTTTTGAGATATAGTAAAGAAATAAAAGTGAAAATGGAAGTCAAAGATTTTAGTTTGTGTTAAAAAATGGTTGTGTACTATCCATGTCATCCTTATTTACTCTTCTCTTTCTTCTCAAATGGGAATACAACTCTTGATGAACATATCATAACTTCACTAGAAAGTTTGATCTTTACGAATAACCTCTATGCTATAGGTCTATCGATGACAGTTTTGATCTTTACATCAGGTTATTCGTGTGTACTATCATATTTCTAGTTGAATTGAGGTGCACACCAAGTGTTTAAAATGTGTGAGTGAAAAATCTTTGATAATCTTGGTATGTACTCCTGTGAAGAATCTTTACACTAATATATATTTCATCTCTTAATATTTCCGTATGAATATTTGAAATCACAAACTCGAATAATCTACTCTTTGTTTGAATTTTGTATATTGTTTGATTGTTGTGTACTTAGGTTCATAGTATTCACAAATCACACATTATTTAGAATTATATGATCATAACATTAGTGATTAGCACCTTCTGAGTATTTACGTTCTTTTGTTCTTAGAGTATCTGTTAATACCTGGAATCTTGGAGGTGAAGTTCCACCAGAAGACTTGGATATCAGCAAGTGGCCTAATACCGACTACCCTGCAGATGTATATTTTATTGGGTACGTATTGCTTGTGAAGATACTCTTCCTATTGTGTATCGAAAATAACCAATTGACATCTCTGATGCTTTTGTTGCTGTTTTCAGGAGATCATACCTTTAAATGCTGGCAATATCTTTTGTCCCAAAGATACCGTCCTATTCCAATATGGGAAAACATCATTCGTAATAACCTTAATAAAATTCAACCTGTAAACACCAAAATCAAATGCTTTAGTGACCCTCCATCTCCGTCGAGGTTTAAAGTTTTAAACCGTCTAATGACACTCCAAATATAGAAGATGAATTAGTGCTAGAAAGTGACATTGACAGTGAACAGTAGTTCTGCACATTCAATGATTCCGTAACAATAAATTCCGAAGTAAAAGTAGAAGAATCCATTAATTCATTTAAAAATTCCAAATCTTTTGAAAATTTTCTTCCTTTAGAGTCGTATTTGAATGTTGACCACACGGTCAAACCGGAGGTCAACTGGCATGAAAAAGTAGATCTTGATTCTATTATGTATAGAAAATGAAAATCCCAATATGTAAGAATTGTTAGCAAGCAAATGATTGGTGTATTTATTACTATATGGGTTCGTAGAAGCTTGAGAAAGCATATACAGAAAGTGCATGTGTCAACTGTTGGTGTTGGCGCAATGGGCTATCTCGGTAACAAGGTTAGTTTCTACATTTTTAATACTTCGGTTTTAGTACCATATGAATCGTTTTATATTTTGTTGCAGGAGTCCGTATCAGTGAGTGTCCATATATCAGACACACTTCGTTTGTATGCTACATATAGTTTTACAAACTGGTTTCGTATGTTTCAGGCGAATTTTCTGGTTAGGGGATCTTAATTACCGTTTTGATGTGTGATACGTGGGAATCGCACCAGGCTTTACCTCTCAAGGGATCTTGAGAAGCTTACAACCCCCACCAGGAAGTGTACCTGATCGTTGTAGTATAGTATAGTGACAAGTACCGGGGGATTGATCGTTCAGGTAGGAATAGTGTCGCTAGGATTAGAAAACCTAAATACTAGTTCTAAAGGTGAAGGATGACTATTTTTGTATTTTTATATTTTTTAGAAAGCAAGTAAAAATCTCGGGTTTTAAGGATTTGGGCGGAATTAGTTGCTAGTCAACTAACCCAATACTAAAGATGCAATCAAAATAAAATACTAAAAATGAAAATAAACTAAATTAACTAAGGTTGTGAGCAATAAGTGGAGAAATTTTGTTTACTTAGATTTCACTACTCCCTAGATATCTTTTACACGTTAATTACTTGTTATAGTTGCGTGGATGACGGATTGTATTCCTTAATACCATTCATGGGGTGGCGCACTTAATTCCACAATCCTATGAGTGCCTACTTCACTCCTATGTCGAGCCGGCTAAGAAGCTCCTAACATGGGATCATTAGAATTTACTCATGCATTAAATACAACCAATAAAACCTAGTGCACTGATGAGTGCTTAATCACTCATCCTTTTTAGGCCTTATTTCAGACCAAAAATACCAAATACTAACCAAAAATGCCAAGAGAACGTATGTTTTTGTATTTGTGTATGTGCAGGTACGGATATGAGAAAAATGAACGAAAACAAAGCAAAACCGACAAAAACGAGCACGAGAATGGAAAAGGGTCAAAAGCCGGAGCCGGGGAAGCAAAATGATCAAAGAGAGTTCAAATTATCATTAGAAGTCCTCAGCCTTTCACAATGTTTCATAATTGGTCCCTAGTCAAAGTTTGAGAATTTGGCGACTTCAGTCCCCGTACTTTAAGAGAGTTACAAATTTGGTCCCTTGAATAAATTTTGAAGAAAAGTCAAAAGAGGTCCTCCAAGAATCAGAGAAAGTCAATTTTTTCCCTTGGAAAATAAAATTGGAAAATTACGGCTTTGGTCCTTGAGATTTTGTGAATCACAATATTAGTCCTTGTTTTATAATTACACCGGATCAAAAAAATAAAACAAACCCAAAGTTATACCAAGCCCATTTCCTTTTTATACCCAGCCCACCATCCTTTTCCATATTACCCGGTCCACAATTCCCTACCCGGTCAAACCCCAAACCCGGTCAACCCTTTAATAAAAACACCCCAAACCATCTCCCGCCCCCCAAAATACATTTAACCCAGAATTTTCACTGTTCCTTAGAACCCTAAATTACCCTCCCCTCAAAATTACCACAATTGGTAATAATTACCAATCATGAGAGCTTCTAGAAGGTCAGAGAAAGTCAGGGAATGTCAGCAAAGGAGACACGTGGTCCAATGGCAAAGAATACGGAGGATAGGTCATGTCACTAAATTGATCCAATGGCTGTGATGATGTGGGATTGATCTAAAGGCTGAGATAGACTCAAAGAAACACACCTCCACAAGGATTGATGACTTGGCTTCTCTCCTCAGCGCACCTCTCATCAGTATAAATAGCCCTCTCCTAGCTCATATGTAATTGTCCAATTTTTCATGTTATTAGAAGGATTTTGACCACTTTTTCTTGTCAATTTAATTTTTAGCACTTTATTTCATTGTAATTTCAAATTTCAGTTTTGTACTCAACTTTTTAAATTTAATATAATTCAGTTTTAGCTTATTGTCTTATTCCAAATTTAATTTGCTTATTGTTATTGATTTATTAGTTTAAATTCAGTAGTATTATCTGTATTTCATTTATATATTTCTGTTTCAATTGAAAAAAAAAATAAAAATAATAATAATAATAATAATAATAATAATAATAATAATAATAATAATAATAATAATAATAATTTCCAAAGTGGTCAACTGATTGGAGCTTATTGAAATAAGCTCAACTTATTGAAAGGTGATTTGGCAGCCAATAGGAGCGTTTGGCCTGTCTTAAAGATAGGCTGTATGGGATAGCCTCTCTGTTAAGCTGAGAGGTTATTTGTAAGTTTTCATTTTAATTTCTAAGCTTATTATTGCATTATATAGATTATATCTGTTGCTTGATTGTTGTTCATCTCAGTTTATATAGTTTTCCTCTAGCTTATTATAGTTGGTTTCACATTAATACAAGTAGTTGGTTTAAGTTTGGATATTTTACTGTTTTATTGGCTAATTTAGTTGTTACTGTTCCATCTGTCTTTCTTTGGATCTGTTTTGTGTTTCTGTATTTGTTGAATAATATGTGATCAGTATTAGTTTCTGAGTTTGAGGTTTAGATATAGTTGGAACAGATTTTAGTAGCTCATATTTGATGACAGATAGGTTTATAGGGTGTTTGGATCAAGTGATTGCTCGCATACTTGCTGTCGATTTTAGTATTTTTCCTGCATAAGTGGTTTGCATTAGTATAATTTAGGTTTATTAGACTGCTAGATTGGTAGTTTATAGGAAGAAAGTCAAACTTAGCTTGATTGTTTAATTTTAAGTTCATCATTGTTACGTTGAATCTGCCTCTTTGCCATTAGTTAGATTTAGGTTAAGTTTAGGCTAATCAAGTGTTTCAATAGCTTAATTACATTTAGTAGGATAAGATTTGAGCATTAGAAATCCACTTAGGTCAACTGAGGTGAGCAATAAAAAAAGTCAAATATCTTTGAAACGCAGTTTTGGTTAGTTCTTTGTGGAGATCTGTAGGATTTAATGTTGAACTGAGAAAAGTTTTCTTTACTGTTTTTGAGAGTTTAGTAGTCAGTTAATAAATTTCAAAAAGAAAAAGTTAGTTTGGGATTAATTTGCTTATTGGAAATTGGGCTTAAAGTTGTCTGAGTGAACTGCATCATACCCTGCACCTCAGTTCTAAACCACAATTCTTGGCTGCTTTTAGGTTGGTAAACTGGACTAAAGACCCTTTCCATTTGTTGTTTTGAATTCTCAGCTTGTTAGTGAGTAAATTGCCCCCCTAAGTTTGCCTTCATCAGCTGATTGGTACTGCTTATTGGTCCTTTTTTGTTAGGTGTTTAACATAGGGTCTGATTTAAGTGTAGGGCTGCTAGTGTGATTTTGTGATTGAAATCTGAGATTTGTTGCTCATTTAAGTTACTTTGTGCCTTTAGTTGCTTATCTCTCTGATTTCTCACCAATTGCTTAACTGCTTTTCAAACTGCTTATTCCCTTGAGTGCTTATTTGACCTATTTTGTGCCTTATCTGTGTTTCTGAGTTTCATTTGGTTCAATACTGTTCCTATAAGCATTTTTGAGTCAATAAATCAATTGGTCAAAGTCTTGGGTCAAAAAAGTCAAAGTGCTTATCAAATAAGCTCTTTCAAATAAGCAGTTTCAAGCTTATCAGTAGTTGCCTAGCTTATTTTACTTTCAAATTTTTTTCTCAAGTTTATTTTATTATTTTAGATTTTCTGTAATTTTTTCAAATTTTTCTAAGTCCATTTACTATTTTTCTTATTTTATTTTCATTTTTAATCAAAATTTAATACTTTTTAATTAATAAAAAATCCAAAAAAATCTGAAAAATCCAAAAATATTTTAGAAAATTATTTTTAGTTATTTTAGAATTTTAGAAATTTATTTTGCATTTTTCTCATTTATTTTGAATTTTATTTTAATTTTTAATTAGTTTAAATAGTTTTTAATTTCCAAAAATTACATAAAAAGCCAAAAAAAAATTATTTTTTTAGTTTTAAAATATCTTTTTAGTTATTTTATAATTTTCAAAATTTAATTTTCATTTTTCTCACTTAAATTCCATTTTCTTTTAATTTTTAATTAGTTAAATTAGTTTTTAATTCATAAAAAATAAATAAAAAGTCAAAAAAATATTTTTCTTTTTCTCAAAATTTTCTTTTATCATTTTAAATTTTTGAAAATTATTTCCAAGTCCGTAGGAGTAGCGTAGCTTAAAAGTCGCGTTTTATTTCGTACGTTAACGTTTATTTTCCGTTTTAGCTTACGTTTTCGATTCTACGTTGCGTTTTTAGTTTGTTTATTTGATTTACGTGCTTAGTTAGTTATTTGTGCTTCATTTACTATTTCATTAGCATAATATCAATCAAATCACTTTTTACCATTTTCACGACACATTTCACGATTCGAGAATTCGAAATTCCATTCACACCTTCGTTGGGACATGACCCGGGGAAATACTTTCCTAAGCATTTCTTCGGTTTAAAAAACTATACTATAAAAAGACAACATCAAAAATTTTGGCGCCGCTGCCGGGGAAGGTTGAAGTGAATTTTTCGTTTTCGTTTTTCAAAATTGTGTTTTGAAAACCTTCCTTGTATGTATTTTCTATATATACCAAAAAAATTGAAAAATCAAAAACACTTTTCCTAAAGTGTTTTCAAAAATACCAAAAAAATAATAAAGTTACAGCCTCGTCTCGACCGAAAGGAAGAGCGTTGTAAACCAAATAAGCTTATCAATATAAGAACGCGTGAAATTAGTTGCTAATCGGATTACTTTGATTCTACGACCGAATAAGCGGAAAATACGGAAGCTTTGACATTAAATTGCAAGCTGAAGAGAGATCCATTCTTCTCTCCCGTTCCGTCGCGAGTAGATTAAAGGAAACGATTACGATTAACGTAACGGTTAAAAAAAAAATCTAAAAAATTTTGTTTTCTATTTTCATTTGTTTTCTATTTTTCTAAATATTAAAAAAACCAAAAATATTTTCTTTTTCAAATTTATTTTTCTTTTATAATTTATTTTATTTTCTTCATTTGTTTTCCATATTCTCATTTTATTTTCTTTTCTAAAAAACCAAAAATAATCTTCGTATCTTCTTAAACGTTTAATTCTAATTTCTTTACCCTCTCTACGTTTTATTCTTCTCTATGATTGATTTTCTACCGTCTCATCCCCATGATCATCGGACCATGGAGGATTTCTATCGCCCTACGTTGATCGGTAGAGGTGGACCGATTATTCCGTCATCAGTTCCGGGAACCGATTTCACTTTGAAAAGTTATATGGTTCGACTGATCCGGCAAAATTACCAATTTCACGGATTTTGAGATGAGGATGCAAACGAACACTTGAACAAGTACTTATCCGTCACTCAATCCATAAAACAAAATGGAGTTTCTCTTGATAGCATACGTTTGAATCTCTTCCCATTCTCTTTATCCCACGATGCTGAAAATTGGTTTTACTCTCTTAACACCCACTCAATTCATTCATGGGAAGAGATGTTTGTCAAATTTCTCTCAAAATACTTTCCACGTTCTAAAATGGTGCAGCTTAGGAGAGACATCCTGAATTTCCGACAATTGCCCATGGAATCAGTATTCGACGCATGGGAAAGATTCAAATAGTTGTTAAGGAAATGTCCAGACCATAATATTTTGCTTCTTGATCAAATCCTCACCTTTTATAATGGCATAACTCCGATTGATCGAGACAGAATTATGTTGGCAGCCGGCGGAAATTTCATGCGGAAAACTCCACAAGAAGCTTACGATTTGATCGAGAATATGACACAACTTCATTATCAATGGGACTCCGAAGTTCCAAATGATCATTATTCCGATTATAATTCCGTTATGAATGCACAAATCGAGGTCCTTGGCAAGCAAGTCAATTATATCAATCACAATTATCTATCTCAGCCAAGACCAGGTCTTCCTTTCACCAAAAACTATACATACTCCGATGACAGTGAGAGTGATGATGACGAGCCGTCAGAAGAAGTTAACTCTAAGATCGATTCAATTGTTAAGAAATCAGATACCTTGTCAATGGGGGACAAGGAAGTCGAAATCAATCATCTTGAGGAAAATGATGACTTTGTTCCAATCCCAAGGGTATCTGAGAAACCCTTCGATGCAAAAATATTCAAAACAAATATCACCAATCCTTTGTTCGATCTCGATTCAGAATTTATTCTTCAGCCAGATAATCCGATCTTTGATTTTCAGAATGAAGATAATGATGAGAACGACAAAGAACCCGAGCTTAAAGATATACATCATAAGAGTGATTCTCTTATCGAGGAGTTCGCCGATGAACTTTCTCACGTTGATTCCATCCCGCCGGGGGATGATGACGATGCTTTTGATATTGAACCCGATATTCTGTCTATTGCTTCTTCTTCTTGTCATGAGGAGTTCGCCGGTGAACTCGCTCACATCATATCTCCTCCTGAGTATGGTTATTTCCATTTTGATATTGATAAAGATTTTAGTCTGGGGGAAGACGTACTTATTGATGACAACACCCCACCTCTCCCTCCCGAGACTTTTGAAAACGACCAAATGAGCTTTAACGATGAAATTCAAATTAATGATAAATTGAAATGTGGTTTTGAAAATGAAGATTTTATCATGATAATTATCAACAAATTTTTATTGGTGTGAAACAGTCAGATAATATCAACCAAGTTATGGTCAATAAGACAGACAGCTTAGGCCAATACTCCGGTGAGTTTAGTGTTTCCCCGGATCGTTAGATCCCAACGAGATGTGAAATCTGAAATAAAACGACTTCTAGATCAGGTGAATTGAACAGGAAAAGGGTTTAAGTGATTTGTACTACTGAAATATAAGAGTGAATAGCTTTAATAAGCTATATCAATCAATACGTGAAATCAGATACGTACAAGTGAAAAGGGACTGGAAAACGTAAACGTTTATTAATTAAACGTAAACAAAAACAACTTTTAACAATAGTAGGAGTTTATAAACCTAAGGGGCTTAAATGCAAATTAAATGAATTTAAAATATTTATTTTATAATTAAAATCTATTTAATTAATTATTTTTATTTAATAACTATTATTAATTATTTAATAATTATCTAATAATTAGGAAAATGTAAAATAAGTCTAAAAAATTAAAATTAAAATTTCTAAAAATCTAAAATATTATAAAACTTATTTTAAAATTAAAATTATATTCTTCACACTATTTATCTATTTATTATTAATTAATTATTAATTAATTATTATTTAACTAATTATATTGATTAACTTATTTATAATTACTAAAAAGACTTAGATAATTATGAAAAATTTTATATATCTAATTAACCATTACAGGAATCCTAAAAAATTATAAAAAGTTTATATTATGTATTTTTAATCTAATTTACTAATTATTATTCTATTTATTAATTAATTATCAATTAAACTAATTATATTATTAAAAATAGAAAATGAAAAGTATAAATCCTAGAAAAATTTATAAAATTACTTTACCTTATATAAAAGCTATAAAAATTATAAAAACTATGTGGTACTTTATAAAATATAATTATGCTATATAATTCTTATTTATTAATTAATTATTAATTTAACTAATATTAATTCTAAATAATACTAGATGACAAAGGAAAATTCTGGAAAAATTTATAAAATTACTTTAATATATAAGAGATTTAATAAAAATATAAAATAGCAGAAGTGCTTATAAATAAGCTAAAAAGAAAATTAAATAGAAGCTATCGCTATAATTAAATTTGGTTTTTTTCTTGTTTTTTCTTTTACAAAACTGATTAAATACTTAAAATAAGAAACTTTAATAAAGGAAAATAATTTATGAATACAAAATAAGCACTGAAAGTGCTTATTACCCAAAACAGTTGACTTTTGTTGACTTGGTAAAGAAATAAGCTCAACTGAGCTTATGTGGGGTCCACTGGCTATATTTTAGTATCTATGACTTATGTGAACTAGTTTGAGTGAGTTTCAATCAAATAAGCAGATTCAATAAGCCTTAAACAACAAATAAGCACTTGCTTATTTCAATTCTGAGACAGAATTGGGACAAAGTTCCAAGCTGATTTCAGGTGGGGCCCAGTGGTCAAATGGTCAGACCAAGGGTCAAGGGTTCAAGCCTGGTAGGAGGGGGTTGGGAGAACCAAATTGTAAGGTGTGGGTCCCACTGAGTGATCTACAAAACACCAC
Organism: Artemisia argyi; assembly: GCA_030686995.1. Lineage (NCBI taxonomy): Eukaryota > Viridiplantae > Streptophyta > Magnoliopsida > Asterales > Asteraceae > Artemisia > Artemisia argyi. Next base: position 14,652 of record JARVZY010009389.1, read on the forward strand.
CAAAGTTGGTGTTGTGGCTTAGGTCTGTTGAGACAGGGCAATCACCTTGCCCTGTAGCTCAGTTCAAGGGGCATTTTTGTCCACAAAATAAAATCTTAAAAATATGACAACAATGAAAATCACAAGTTAAGCTGGTAGAGTTTTCACAAAACAATTTTCAGGTTCTAAATCACAACACACAAATCATGAAAATTCTTGCTAATTTGGTGAAAATCTGACTAAACACTTTTTTACTTTTACTAATTTTAAGCTAGGTTGACTAATATGAAATTTGATTGATCCTAGCTGATTGTAGATGTTGTAATAAGCTTATGTGAAACTAATTTAGGTTCAAGATACAAATGATAAGCTTATGTGAGTGATTGTGTCACTCAAATCCTAACACAGTTAACTGTGTTGGATTTCTTTGGTGATTTTGACTTTTTAGAAAATGATCACACAATTTTATGCCTTATATTACCTATGTGCATCTTCTGAGACATGAAACAAACAAGAATAACACAAGAATCCCACTGAGACTTGATGAAATACACAGATCCAAACACTACTTATTTGACTGAAGTGGGATTTTTTCAAAGCAAATCATCCATACAATCCATGAAACTGATTCCAATCATCATATTATCATAAAACAGTACTGATCGAGCATGATTCAGTAAACAAACAAGCATAAAACACTGAGAGTACAAAGTTAAGATTTTTATAGTTAAAATTTAGATTTGTGGCAACTTCAATTATCAAAGAACAATTTAGCTATATTAAGCAATATTTCTACTCAATATGGATACAGAAACACAAGAACACAAAAAATTATATCTATGAAATACTTATACAGTAGAATACAAGAATTGAATTTTTGAACTTACAAAATGCAACACAGATGAAAATCAAGAACCAAGGACCAAGATCAATCCTATTTCCTCCCCTGAGGATCTAAACCAATACTCCAAAGCTGCTTCCTTTCCAAATCACCCTTGAATCAGAACACAAAACTCAGATTCTCAGTTTGACTTTCATTGACAAAGTGGTTCTTTTGAGTATTTCTTAGTTATACTGATTTTTAAGTTACTAGAAGCCTTTATAAAGCTTCATGGGAGCTTAAGTGACCTTTTTCAGTTCTTAACATCAACCAAGAACATCAGATAAGTGTAATGAGATTTTGGAAATTTGAAACTTGTATTAAACTGAATTCATACATAAAAACAGAAATTGATTATTGATATTAAGTTCACATACATTGAAAAGGATTAAGAGTACAAGTTACAAGCTTAGATTACACTGAGAATTGAAAAACTTTCTAATCGACATACATAATTTTAAATTAAAACTAGATATCTTCCACATTGCTTCCTTTCTTGATATATATTGACCATCTGTGTTCCTTGCAGTCTTCTCACACTTTCCCACTTCTCAATTTAGCCATTGGATGAGTCAAACTCATCATGGCCCTTTAAATCACTTTTGGCGCCAAATCCTCATACGTGGCAATGGAGCAGTTTGAAGCTAATTAAAGAAGTTTGGGGTTTAGTGGTGACTAAGGGGGGACAATTGAGATAGTTTTGATGCAAGTTGGGGCTTAGGCTGAAAACAGAGGAGTGGAACTAGTTTGGAGGGAAAATTGGGTGGAGATTGCATTAAATGAAGGAGTGGGTTGATGTGATGAGGTGTGGAGGGTAGGTGGTGAGCTGTGTGATGAGGTGGTAGTAAAAACCATGGTGGTTTTGGGTTGCAGAGGGGGGTGAGAGAGGTGAGCAGTAAGGGTGGTTTGGGGAAGACGGGTCAACAGGGTCAACGCCCTTTTTATTATAAAAGGGTGGACTGGGTTTGCTTGGTGGGCTGGGGAACCGGCTAGGCCCAAAAATATAAAAAGGGGTGGGCTAGTTTTTGGACTAGGCTTAGGATTAGGTTTAGGTTTATAGAAAGGGTCCGGTTTGTTTTATTGTTACAAGGACCAAATTTGTAATTTGAGCAAAGATTGAGGACTGATGTTGCAATTTTCCCAAACTACTTATAAGGACCATTTATGCCTTTTATGAATATTCCAAGGACCAAAGATGTAATATTTTTATTTTTTAGAAACCCAGGGACCTTTTCTGCCAATTCCACAAACTTCAGGGACCTATTTTGTAATTTTCTGAAAGTTGAAGGGTTTATTTTGTAACTTCTCAAATGTTATCATAAGGACCAATTTTATCAATTTAGAATAGTGCAAGGCTTATTTTTCACATTTTCCATTTACAAAACCTTAGGGACTATTTTTGACAATTTTCAAACTTGAGGGACCAAAGTTGTCATTTTGCAATTTTTTAACTTTAAAGGACTTTACTTGACAACTTATGAATCCCTAAGGACCTTTGATGATATTTTTCATGTTTTGATTTACCAGGGACTAGTTTTGCCAATTTTTTAAAGTTCAGGGACTGAAACTGTAAATTATGTGAAATGTATTGTTTTTCATCAGTTTTCAATCCTTTAGTATAAAAACACAATCCAGGGATAATTTTATGTATTTTAAGGCATTCCTGTGTGTTTTTATATGTTTTTGCAGTTTAAATGTAACAGAAATGATGAGTATTTACACACTCATCAATCCCCCACACTAAACTATTGCTAGTCCCTAGCAATCTATTTGAGAAAAAATTAATGGATTTTTACTCTTTACCAAAAGCCATCACTTCTGGAGTTGCCAGGTGTAAGAACTGTGGCACACCTGATAACCGTGTGATTTTTAGCAAACCACCAGCTGTCAACGGATTTGATTTGTCTTTACCAAAAGCCGTTTGCTTCTGGACTAGCCAACTCTTGATGGAATAGTCAACATCTTGGTGAGCTGATTACCAATTATGGTTTTTCCACGGCCTTTACCACAAGCCATAATCTTGCGGGCTAGCCAACTCATTAGCTTTTGAGGATAATGGGGAGTTGAGGAACCATACAATTTTTGGCAAATTGCAAGCCATCAACGGTTTTGAGATGTCTTTACCAAGAGTCGTTTGCTCCTGGACTAGCCAATCCTGTTGTGGGTTAGACATGGAGGATTGATACCATTTATTGCATTTCTAAGTGTGAAAAAACTTTAAATTTTGATCAAATGAGGGTGCTTGATGGAACATGTGTTTGAATTCGTGAGAATCCCCCCCCCCCACCCCCCCCCCCCCCCCCCACACTTAGAAATGAATATTGCCCTCAATATTCAAAACACCGGGTGTTAAACTGATACTTAGAACGTAAGAAGGAAATATTAATAACCTTTATTTTAGGCTATTTACATACAAATTCACTTTTTTCTTTTGTTTTGAACTTTTTTTTTTTATTTATTTTATTTATTTATTTTTTTTTCTTTTCAAGATATATACATATATACAACATGTGGGGCATCTCCCCCACACTAGGGTGGTAGAAAAGAGAAAGAAATCAGAAATATGAGTGAAAACCCATATTGCTACTGTTTTTAATTACCGAGTCGCTAGCTTGACTCGATCTCGAATTGATTTGTCCTTGAGGTAGCTTGTTTTTGATTCCCGAGTCACTAGCTTGACTCGACCCCGAATTTAATTGTCCTTGGGGAAAGTTTGGAGATCCGGGACAACCATGTTTGGGATGTCCTCTCCAAAGTAGTGTTTCACACGATGGCCATTTACTTTAAAACATGGACCGTCATTTTGAGATAACTCAACGGTACCATATGGATAAACCTTAGTGATAGTAAATGGACCAGTCCAACGGGTTTTTAATTTACCCGAGAAGATCTTTAATCTAGAGTTAAAGAGAAGTACTCGATCACCAACGTTAAAAACGCGGTTCTTTATTTTTGAGTCATGTATTCTCTTTGTTTTTTCTTTATAGATTAAAGAGTTCACGTAAGCCTGATCACGTAGTTCATTTAATTCATTTATTTGAACTTTTTTGTGATCACCGCAGTTTTGAGGTCAAAGTTGGCATGTTTCAAAGCCCAGTAGGCTTTGTGCTCAAGTTCCATCGGTAAATGACATGTCTTTCCGTACACAAGCTTGTAAGGTGTACACCCAATGGGTGTTTTATAAGCTGTACGAATGGCCCATAGTGCGTCATCTAATTTATCCGACCAGGCAGCACGGTTTTCACCAACAGTCCTCTCAAGTATCCTTTTGATACCACGATTTGAAACCTCCACTTGCCCACTTGTTTGTGGGTGATACGCGGTAGAAAGACGGTGGGTTACACCATACTTTTGCATGACTTTATCAAATTTGTCATTGCAGAAATGCGTACCACGATCACTTATGATAGCACGTGGAGTTCCAAAACGGGCAAAAAGAGATTTCAGGAATTTCACTACAACTCGGGCATCATTTGTGGGTAAAGCTTTCGCTTCAACCCACTTTGATAAATAATCAACTGCCACAAGTATGTACTTGTTTCCTCTAGATGATGGAAATGGCCCCATAAAGTCAATGCCCCAGATATCAAATATTTCACATACTTGAATAGCATTTTGTGGCATCTCATTTCTTTGTGAAATGTTTCCATGACGCTGACAAGCGTCACAGGTTTTAATGAGATCCTGGGCATCTTTATAAATTGTGGGCCAAAAGAATCCGGAATCAAACACCTTTTTGGCGGTGTAATTAGGACTATGATGTCCCCCAGTGGGTCCAGCATGGCAAGCCTTGAGAATTTCAGTGGCTTCCTGTCCATATACACACCGTCGGATGACTTGATCTGCACAGATTTTGAATAAGTAGGGATCATCTCAGAAGTAATGATTTACATCCTTAAAGAATTTATTCTTCTGTTGGGTTGACATCCCTTTCACCACAAAGTTACCCGCATGGTAGTTTGCGAAATCGGCAAACCATGGGGTAGTAGAATCTCCGCGAAAAGCAACCGCATTGAGTGTTTCGAGAGGAAATGTTTCATTTATTTCCTTTTTCTCATACACATCTTGGTGAGGGTTCTCTAATCGGGACAAATGATCAGCAGCCAGGTTTCAGCTCCTTTTTTTTATCACGAATAATGATATCAAATTCCTGGAGGAGGAGAACCCAGCGGAGCAATCTCGGCTTTGCATCTTGTTTTGCAAATAGATATTTAAGAGCCGAGTGATCCGTATACACTACGCTTTTAGTCAAGATTAAGTATGTCCAAAATTTCTCAAAAGCATACACCACGGCTAATAATTCTTTTTCTGTAGTGGTGTAATGAGTTTGAGCTTCGTTCATAGTTTTGCTTGCGTAGTGGATAGGCTGAAAGTGTTTCGTTTTGCGTTGCCCCAAGACTGAACCGATAGCAAAATCACTTGCATCGCACATAAGTTCAAAGGGTAAATCCCAGTCGGGGGCAACAAGAATGGGTGCCTCAGTAAGCTTTTTCTTCAATGTTTCAAAAGCTTCGATGCACTCAGGTGAGAAGATAAAAGGAGCATCCTTTTCAAGGAGATGAGTCATAGGCCGTGAGATTTTAGAAAAATCTTGTATGAATCTACGATAGAAACCGGCATGACCCAAGAAACTCCTAATACCTTTAACGATAGTAGGGTGAGGCAGTTTTGCAATGACATCAATCTTAGCTCTGTCAACCTCAATCCCATTTTTGGAAATCTTATGGCCGAGGACAATGCCCTCTTTGACCATAAAGTGACTCTTTTCCCAATTTAGACATAGATTGGTGTCTTTACACCTTTTCAACATTGTTTCTAAATTGGTGAGACATGTTTGGAATGAATCCCCAATGACCGAGAAGTCATCCATAAAGACCTCCATGGTTTTACCGATCATGTCGGTAAATATGGCCATCATGCACCTCTGGAACGTACCTGGTGCATTACATAAGCCAAAAGGCATACGTTTATAAGCAAAGGTTCCATAAGGGCATGTAAAGGTAGTCTTTTCTTGATCTGATGGATCAATGGGGATTTGAAAGTATCCTGAGAAACCATCAAGGAAACAATAGTACTCGTTTCCTGCTAATCTCTCAAGCATCTGATCCATAAAGGGCAGCGGAAAGTGGTCTTTGCGGGTGGCGTCATTTAACTTACGATAGTCAATGCAAACACGCCATCCGGTAACCAGCCGAGTTGGAATCAACTCATTTTCCTCATTAGTGACAACAGTAATGCCACCCTTTTTTGGGATGCAATGAATGGGACTAACCCATGGACTATCAGAGATAGGGTAAATCAATCCTGCATCAAGAAGTTTGTGGAAAACTAGAAGGGGGGGTTGAATAGTTTTACGTCTTTTTAATTTTATTATGAAAACTTAGTTTAGTTTTAAAACCTTGTTTGCTTTTAAAACTTTGATTCAATCTTATGTGAACTCAAATCTTGAACAATATGAACAAGTATATCTAAGTATGAATACTAATAATAATGTAAGCTAAGTATGTGAAATCAACACATGCATAATATAAACAATTATATCTATATACGATAGATAATTACGTAATCGTTTATTCTATAATCCTTAGTTATATTTTGTATGAAAACTATACTTGATCGAAATGATCAATTATATGTATGTTGTCTTTCTAGTTTGATTGTAAAGACTTAGTTTTGTGGATGAAACTTTTGTTTGATCTTCAAGTGAAATTAACACTAGCACTATATGAGCAACTATATATATACTTTTATGTCTACGAAAGTAATAACAATATAAGCAAGAAAATAAGTAAGAGATGGAAAGATCAAACCGGGAGACAAAGCATTTATAGTGGTTCGGCTACAAGGACACCTTCCTTGCCCTACTCCACTCCCCGAGTCACCTACTCGAGAGTTTTCTTCACTATATCAACAAGCTCCCTTATGGCGGAGAAAACCTTACACACCAATTTACACACCGATTTACACACCAATTTACACACCAATCTACACACCAATATTCACACCACAACTTCTTCACACCTAAGTCACAACTTCTACACACCTTCTTCAAATCAATCTACTTCACAACTAACTACTCCACACCTATCTTCTTCACACCAATCTAGCTCCTAACTTTTCTTCTTCACACCAAGCTACTAACTAATCACACAATCTATATCTAGCACAACTATATACAAACAAATATTCACAACAATCTTCACTAAGAATATGTAAATAATCTTGATGATGCACCAACAACTTGGATGTGAAGATCACAACAAGTTGTAATACTTCTTGTCTTGGGGGATAGAAGTATTCTTCTCTTGCACTTGAGAGGATGAAGTAAGAATCACTTTGAAACAAAGGATAATGTATTTATGATCAAAGGATTTGGAGAATAGAAATGAGATCTAGAACAGAAAGTTTTGGGGTGCAAAAGGTGAGAAAATTCTGTGGGATGAACCAGTATTTATAAGGGAAAAAATTAATGTTCTGGAGCGTGGCCGGTCCCCTTAATTGGGTGCCGGTCCCCTTAATAATTAAGGGGACCACCTAGTATAATTAAGGGGGCCGCCTAGCAAAAAATATTTTTTCTTCAGATTTTTTGTCTTTTTGTGGGGGAGGTTTTTCCTGAAGAATCTAGCCGTTTTTTTTTAGGTTGAAATTTGAATTCAAAATATTTATTTTTATTAAAACATTTCTTATAAATACAAAAATGTTTTGTATAAGTTTAAAAATGTTTGTCCCACTTTAATAAAATGTAAGGTTTGTAAAAATAAAAATTCCTTTGATCATAAAATGCATTAGACACTTTGTTTATTCATACCTTAAGTGATATGGATGCTAAAGCAAATATTTACGACTAAATACTTGTTTACGTCATAATTTGTAGTTCAATGAGTTTGCGTTTTGTGATTATCAAAACATAGAGATATCGATATATGTTAATAATGTTTTTAGGCATTATTTATATCAACAAAGTTTAAGGACCTCTTGTTTAATCACATCATGGATTTTTGGATTCACCCTTCTTTGATGTTGCACTGCAGGCTTGAAGTCATCCTCCATCAAGATTTTGTGTGTACAAAAATCTGGGTTAATACCCTTAATATCGGAGAGTTTCCAATCAATTGCTTGCTTGTTTGACTTCAAGACCTTTATGAGAGCAATCTTCTCCTCAACACTTAAACCTTTAGCAATAATGACGGGTAATTTATCATCACCCTCCAAGAATGCGTATTCAAGATGAGGAGGTAAGTCCTTGAGTTCGACCTCAGGAAAATCATCAGTTTCCTCAACATATTTGATTTCCTGGTTATGAAGTTGTACGGGAGGGAGTGGAGGAGAATTGTCTTGGTTTAGCAATCTCTCAAGGAGAAGAATATCTCCCTCCAGATCAATCTCAGTGTTATCAATTCCCGATGGAACTGAATCACTTTTGAGAAAAGCCTCGACCTCTTCCAAAAGGAAATCACTTCCCTCAAACGGAGTGAGAGAAGGGGAAGAGTCGGAAATGATAGGTTCAGATGATGGAGTGGCATCCCCACTCACAGAATTATGAGAATAACCAAGAAACTCTTGAGAATACTCCTCCGAAGCAATGTCTATGATATCTATTTGATTAACTGCTTCAGAATCATAATTGGAGGAGTACCTCGAGGTTTGATCGAGGTTAAATGTAACAGCTTCATTACCCACACGAAGAGTGATTTCTTGATCAAATACATCGATAAGAGCACGGCCCGTTCTAAGGAAACCCCTCCCAACAATGAGAGGGACCCTTTGATCGGCATCGAAATCAACCACTACAAAGTCAGCGGGGAGATGAAATTCTCCTACCTTCACAAACACGTCCTCGGCAATGCCGAGAGGACGAGATATCGATCGGTCTGCAAGCTCTAAAGTCATGCAGGTAGGAGTAAGATCAGGAAGAGAAAGTTTCTTCCAAACTGAATATGGCATTAGGTTGATACTTGCACCAAGATCGGCCAAGGCATAGCAATCAACCATTCCCGGAAATACACATGGTATTAGAAATTTTCCAGGATCTCCCAGCTTCTCGGGAAGCTTCTTTAAAAGAACTGCAGAGCAATTCTCATTCAAGGGAGTCTTTGCCATTTCAAACAGTTTCTCCTTGTTGCTTAACAAGTGTTTGATTGTTGATGCAAATTTGGGCATCAGAATAATAGCATCCGCAAAGCTAATGTCAAAATGCAAATCTTGGAAGATTTGAAAGAATTTATCCATCTGGTGACTAGCTTTTTCACGGAGCTTTTGCTCACTCAAACGTGAGGGGTAAGGAATAGAGGATGTAGAAGGGTTGGACTGAGGTGTTTCAACTAGAATATCATTTGGTTCAAAAACAACTCTAGGTTTTGGTTTGGGTTTCGGGACAACATGAGGTGGGACGTCTTGGGTACCTCCCTTATGAGTAGGAAGTACTTCGTCCTTATTTACCTCGACGTTATTTTCCACTACCTTGGGAGAAGAAGAGGAAGGGGTAGTGGGAACAGTGGGTCCATCATATGAAACTCCGCTCCTAGTCGTGATCGCCTTTGCATCGCCCCACGGGTTTGCGATCGTGTTGCTCGGAAGTTTTCCAGAGCCCGAGGGTTGTTCATTTAAAGATTTCTTGATTTCAGAAATCTGGCTGACCAACAACCTGTTTGTCTCTTCTTGAGTTTTCATGAACTGCTTTAACAATTCATCAGATGATGATTGTGGAGCTGGGAGAATGGCTTGTGTTTGGTTAGGGAAATTTTGGACACGGTTATTTTGATTATAACCTTGTTGTGGCTGAAAATTCCCTTGATTTGGATTACCATTTCCCTGAAAATGATTTCCGGGGTTGAAATTGTTTCTGTTAAAGTTTCCTTGATTGTGGAAACCTTGATTCTGTCCAGGATGGAAATTCCCTTGGTTTTGATAACCTTGGTTCATTCGTGGTTGGTTCTGGTTTCTGTTTTGCAAATTTGGGTTTTGATTAAACCCGGGTGGTCCCATATGTGTGTTAGCACGGTAACTTGGTTCCATTTGAGGACGGTATTGATTACCCCCCTGATTTGTAGTACCGGCTAAGGCATTGGCTTCAAAAGGACTACCATCGGTGGCAGTACAATTGTAGTAAGCATGTGGGCCACCACAAGTGACACAAACTTCCACCTTTTTTACTTCAGCATGTGAAGGGTTTTGTATGAAAGTGACTTTTTTCTGGTTTGAGATAACCAAAGCTTGAATGGCGTCCGTGAGTTTGTCTATCTTAGCATCGGTGTTAGAAGTACTCACGGGCGATGAAGTAGAAGGACCAGCACTCACTTGGGAGTTATATGGCTTTGTGCGTGTAGTGCGGACTTTGGACTTATTTTTAATGATTTCTAAAGCTTCTTTTGTGGTTTTGCTCAAAAAATTACCTCCCGCGGAGGCATTGAGAGAATCTTGGTCAGATTGACTCACTCCATTATAAAACGTGTCAATTTGCATCAATTCAGTGAAACCATGATGAGGACATCGACGAAGCAATTCTTTGAAACGATCCCATGCGTCACCAAACGATTCATCAAACCTTTGAGTAAATTTGATGATTTCATTCTTAAGACTTGTCGTTCTGGACGGGGGAAAAAATTCGTTTACAAATTTGGTAACTAAATCTTCCCATGAGTTTATTGAACGAGGAGGTTGTTTTTCCAGCCAAATCCGGGCTGCTCCCTCAAGAGAAAATGGGAAAAGAAGAAGTTTGACTGCTTCGGAAGGGACGTTCTTGTATTTGATGGTTGAAGTAATTTTATTAAACCATCGAATATGAGCATGGGGATCATCCCTCTCAAAACCATAAAATTGGCTTGAAGTTACTAGATTTAGTAACCCGGTTTTGAGCTCAAAGTATTCAGCCACACTGGCTGGGACAACAATAGCGTCTCCGTAACCCTCAATGGGTGCTTGGAGAAGCTCATTCATCGGACGGTCTTCCGCCATGATAACTTTCTTAGGTGATACAGCACGTTCCTCAGATACGGCTGTTGGGGCAGAACGTCTACGGCGTCTTCGAGGAATTCTGACAAGCTCACGTAAAGAGCTTGTTGACCTAGAAGAATGAGTGCGCATGCACTAGAGACGACTCTAAGAATCCTTAGAGTGACGGGAAACTAAAAATAAAAAATAGAAAAGAAATATAGACAAAAAGATGATATATAACAAAGTGTGATAATTCAAACTCACAGATATTTCAGAAAGTCGTAATACGCAGCACACCTCCCCGGCAGCGGCGCCAAATTTTTATTGGTGTGAAACAGTCAGATAATATCAACCAAGTTATGGTCAACAAGACAGACAGCTTAGGCCAATACTCCGGTGAGTTTAGTGTTTCCCCAGATCGTTAGATCCCAACGAGATGTGAAATCTGAAATAAAACGACTTCTAGATCAGGTGAATTGAACAGGAAAAGGGTTTAAGTGATTTGTACTACTGAAATATAAGAGTGAATAGCTTTAATAAGCTATATCAATCAATACGTGAAATCAGATACGTACAAGTGAAAAGGGACTGAAAAACGTAAACGTTTATTAATTAAACGTAAACAAAAACAACTTTTAACAATAGTAGGAGTTTATAAACCTAAGGGGCTTAAATGCAAATTAAATGAATTTAAAATATTTATTTTATAATTAAAATCTATTTAATTAATTATTTTTATTTAATAACTATTATTAATTATTTAATAATTATCTAATAATTAGGAAAATGTAAAATAAGTCTAAAAAATTAAAATTAAAATTTCTAAAAATCTAAAATATTATAAAACTTATTTTAAAATTAAAATTATATTCTTCACACTATTTATCTATTTATTATTAATTAATTATTATTTAATTATTATTTAACGAATTATATTGATTAACTTATTTATAATTACTAAAAAGACTTAGATAATTATGAAAAATTTTATATATATAATTAACCATTACAGGAATCCTAAAAAATTATAAAAAGTTTATATTATGTATTTTTAATCTAATTTACTAATTATTATTCTATTTATTAATTAATTATCAATTAAACTAATTATATTATTAAAAATAGAAAATGAAAAGTATAAATCCTAGAAAAATTTATAAAATTACTTTACCTTATATAAAAGCTATAAAAATTATAAAAACTATGTGGTACTTTATAAAATATAATTATGCTATATAATTCTTATTTATTAATTAATTATTAATTTAACTAATATTAATTCTAAATAATACTAGATGACAAAGGAAAATTCTGGAAAAATTTATAAAATTACTTTAATATATAAGAGATTTAATAAAAATATAAAATAGCAGAAGTGCTTATAAATAAGCTAAAAAGAAAATTAAATAGAAGCTATCACTATAATTAAATTTGGTTTTTTTCTTGTTTTTTCTTTTACAAAACTGATTAAATACTTAAAATAAGAAACTTTAATAAAGGAAAATAATTTATGAATACAAAATAAGCACTGAAAGTGCTTATTACCCAAAACAGTTGACTTTTGTTGACTTGGTAAAGAAATAAGCTCAACTGAGCTTATGTGGGGTCCACTGGCTATATTTTAGTATCTCTGACTTATGTGAACTAGTTTGAGTGAGTTTCAATCAAATAAGCAGATTCAATAAGCCTTAAACAACAAATAAGCACTTGCTTATTTCAATTCTGAGACAGAATTGGGACAAAGTTCCAAGCTGATTTCAGGTGGGGCCTAGTGGTCAAATGGTCAGACCAAGGGTCAAGGGTTCAAGCCTGGTAGGAGGGGGGGGTTGGGAGAACCAAATTGTAGGGTGTGGGTCCCACTGAGTGATCCACAAAACACCACCAAAGTTGGTGTTGTGGCTTAGGTCTGTTGAGACAGGGCAATCACCTTGCCCTGCAGCTCAGTTCAAGGGGCATTTTTTTCCACAAAATAAAATCTTAAAAATATGACAACAATGAAAATCACAAGTTAAGCTGGTAGAGTTTTCACAAAACAATTTTCAGGTTCTAAATCACAACACACAAATCATGAAAATTCT